>JBBMKC010249008.1:0-10436 GCA_037834085.1 Bipalium vagum
AATAATATTTAAAATTTATTTAATTAATTTTAAATTAATAATTAAAATACGTAATTTTGAATTAGACAGCGTATTATTTAAAGTTTATTTTCGCCAAAATGTTATTTACAGAACTCATAAGATAGGAGTCAAACATCAAAACATACTAATTTTTTGAATTTGGGAATTTTGTTTGATTAATTTTTTCTAATCAATAAATGAAATTTTAAAAAAGGATTTCTTAATTTTTTAAAATCCTAACTAACACGACTAATTCGGATGATATGGTATTCTAATTTTGATTGTATATTTAATTATGTTTTATCCTAAAGTACAAGAAATGACCTGAAGAATGTTTTATCGAATTTTCAGGTTTTTTGTTATATGCGATAGAGATTTTTGTGTATTATTATTTGAAAGTAGATTGCATTTATTGTTTAACTGTTCAATCATTCACTTTAAAATGATCAAATTCTATGCGCTTGTACTAGTGTGAAACTGTATGCTTGCAATTTTTACTGACCCCTTACTTTGTTATTAATGTGTTTGTGAATCAAATTTACCAAAATAAGCTTTACTATATGAATTAAAATAATTACCGCTGCCTTTATTTTCACCAGAAAAAACAATGGCAATAAAAAAGAATTCGATTACTTTAAATCACTATTAGGGATATGAACATGCAGAGACCATCCTTTGAGCTACACTAACCCGACCCCAGTTGGTCAGTTTGGAGTCACTGGATCCACCTGCACCATCTATCGGTAGAATCAACTGTTTCGTGATTCTACATTTATCAATGGAAATAGTACAAATAAAATATATCATTTAGGGAATAATATTGGTTTATTAAATTTTACTATCATCATAAGATTATATTAATATTCTTAAACAAATTTGCAATAGAAAATTTAATTTAAATGTTTAATTATTTCAAATAGTTAAGATTTAATAAAAATTTAATTTTAAAAATTTATCATTTAGTTAATAATTTAATAATTATATTTCCTTTATAAATTTAATAGATTTAATTACTAAGACTCGTCTGTTTAATTTAACGAACAGCTCTAGGTTATATTTTGACTATCACTATTATTATTATTATTTGGAAAATGACAAAATCCATAATTAATTCATGATATTAAAACAAGTGTTCTAGAAAAGTAGAAATATGAGTTAATTTTTAAAATATGTAAACATTTATTATAAGATTTAATAAAAAAAATATTTAGTCAATAATTATATATATTTCCTTTTCATGTTTAGCTTAAAAATTTAATTACCAAGACTGTTTGTTTTAATTTACAAAATTAGCGTAATTTTAAAATCTGCTTAATTTACTTCATTCAATGATCGATTATAAAACGAAAGAAAGCCTTGGGGTAATTTCTTTGGTGTTTTGAAAAAGACCTATTTGATAATTTATTTTCACCAGACAACCTTAGTAGCCGCTGAATATCAGGGCGGTATCGTAATTGGAGTGGACTCCCGAACATCAATGGGAACATTCGTTGCAAATAGAGTTAGCGACAAAATCACCGAAGTTTTTGACAACATTTATTGCTGTCGTTCCGGTGCTTCGGCCGACACGCAAGCTGTGACCGACATTGTCAAATACAACCTGGAACTACATTCGGTTATGTACAAAAAGCCAGTCAGCGTCTATCACGCCGCGACGTGCTTCAAGAACATTTGCTATGACTACCGAGACCAGCTTCAGGCGGGAATCATTGTTGCGGGCTACGATGACGAAAAGTTTGGCCAAGTCTACAATATCCCGCTTGGTGGTATGATCAAGCGACAAAAGGTTGCATGCAGCGGCTCCGGCAGTGTCTTCATTCTCGGCTTGCTCGACGAGCTGTACAAGGAACAAATGAGCCGTGATGAGTGCGTCAAGTTCGTGTCCAATGCCGTCAAGCACGCCATCATTCGCGACGGAAGCAGCGGTGGGGTTATTCGGTTGGCAGTGGTATCCAAAGAGGGCGTCGAACGGATGGTCATAACTGAAGATGAATTTTTGAATTTCTGAAATGTTTCAATAAAAATCCTTTCGAATTGACTCTGTCTTTTGTCTTGTAACTAATTTACAAAATTATGTTAAAGACATAATTGATCGATCCTCGTGAATGATTTAACGTTTTATTCATGGTTTCATTTAGGTAATCTTTCTATTCAAATATTTGCTAAACGTTCGTAATTTTTAAAGTAAATCGTAAATAAATGTGGTTTAAAAAAATGATTCTAATTAAATTGATCGAATATCAGCTGATATAATTAAAATAAAATTATCGACTAATTTAATATTGATATTTTATTAACCAACTTCATAAATATTGATCTTAAATATGGTTAAAATGTTTTTCAAAAATTTTAAAATCGGAAACACTGGTTATCTTGTTTAAATTTTCGACCAAGGGGTTTCGATCTATAAAATCTGCCTCTTGAATTTCGTTATTAATTATTTGTAAATTGATATTCAGAAATGAGTTAACCATTAAATTTTGTACGTTTTACAATGGAGGTTTTCTTACAAACGTTTAATAGTACAGAAATGTACTTTTAAATAGAAGTATTGCTTTGCCAAAGGTACAAACCATGAAGATGGTGAATGGTAATGATAAAAGGATTAATAATAAAAAGTTTAATTTAAAAAATCTAAAATTTTAAAATCCTCAAAAAAGATATACATCAAAATCTCGTCGTTGAGATAATGATATATTGCTTAATTAGTTGTGTTAAATTTTGACTAATAAATTTGACTAACTTTATCTCGGCTTGGAGATAAAGTTAGGATTAATTGCTATTGGAGGAAATAGCCGCTTCTAAGCATAGAATTTGGTGATTGTAGACCAATCTCTACGACTATATAAAGTGACAGCTATTCCCAGAAAATGGGCAAGCAAAATAAAAGGATTGTACGAAAGAGTTTTAGCCACCGAAAATTCAGTTGATTCTTATTTCGAAGTTCTTGTCAGAAGAAGTATACCAACAAGTTATTTATTTGATTCCTCGTATTGTCGAAGACAATTTCAGATCCCGTAATTTTTTGGCTTATTCTCTATGACAATGCAAACGGATTTTACAAGGGGATCCACCGAGCTTTGGAATCCCTAGGTGACTTAAAAAGGACTTAGAAGACGACCCGGGACCCCTTGTCGCTCCTGGTGATAATATTTCCAATTTTGTTTTCTTTACTTTATTTTTATTAATATAAATTTCATTTTACTCGTATGATCTTCAGTTTTTGATTATCAGATAATTGAATAGTTTTGAATTTTGAGACACTTGGACAATCTCGATTATTGATTTTTTTGACATTTGACGATTTTGATTGTGATTTTGCGAAGAGTGTAAAGATTGTCTTACAGTATTTAATAAAGTTTTATCGTGATTGTTTTGATTCAATTAGGGTGTGGATAAAGTTTTATTGTGGAATTTTGATTCAAATTGAGTTTTAATTTCTGCAGCTACAATGGTAAAACGAACAAATATTGTGTAGTGAGGAGTTATTGATTTCCGAGTAAAAGTTACTTTGTTAAGGTATAATAGTAACAGAAGGGTATTCAAAGCTTTTAAAACTAGTTTTTTGTCAAATATATGATCAATATTATTAATCGATAATTGATTATTTGTTTATTTTCATAAATAAAAGATTTCTGTTCTTTCAAAAAAATCGCTCTGGTTAAAGTTAAGCCCGCCTTAGTTCATATCCAGGTAACTCAGAGTATCGGGTTAATCGTGACAGTTATCATCAACATTTTGTTTAGCCTATCATCTAAAATAATTTGTATGAGGACCAGACCATTCGGAATTCTTAAAGGACGTTTTATCCTGCGTATTCAAAACGAATCGAAATCCATCTTCGGTACATTTTCTTAATATCGATATTTAATCTCTTTTTAAGTCACAAGGTCGTCATGTCCACATTACTGCACGAATTTTGGTTATTTTCATGACTTCTTTTACCTTGTTCTCTGAGTGTATGTTAATTATAACTTTCCCTCGGGCTTTCTTGTTATTTCAACTTAAATTGACACCCAAAGTTATTCAAATAAAATAATTTGTATCTTTTGCAGTGGTATTTACATTAAAAGTAACATTCGTATTTTAATGCAATTTCGATGCAAGGGTCACAAGTGTTCCTTAGATTTTCTTTAAAAGAATTTATGGCAGTGCCACAACCCCGATGGACAATACCGGTAGAGCTGGTGATGTCTACTCAAACTGACCCTAGTAAAACATCTCAACGTTTCTTTCCAATCGATTCTGAAATTGAAAATAAATCTCTTTAAAATAAATCTCTCCTTTCGAAAACATTCCTCTAAGTTAAAAAAATATTGAAAGCACTCGACTGAATTCAAAAAATCAAAAGACAAAATGACCAATTGAAATTTATTTGAAATATGTAAGCAAACGTTCTTAAATGTGTTGGGTTAGCCAAGAGCACATCCCTTTAAATCCTCGTAAAATTATCTTTTGAAGACCCCAAAGGGGTCTAGAATATTTATAATAATCATAAATTAATTATTAAGACCCCAAAAGAGTCAGAAGTGAAATAATAATTTAATAAAAAATAATAATAAACATAAATAATAAAATAATAATATTAATAAATAATAATAAATAATAATACTAATACTAAAATTAATGATGAAATAATAATTATAGTACAAATATTAATCATAATAATATTAGTAATAATAAAATAATTATTTTTGATCAGAAAAACGACCTAATCTCGACAACGGTGTCGCCGATTTGTAAGATGAGACCAGGTTTCGCAAGGAGGAACCAATTTAGAATTAATCGGTCAAAATGGGAATTGACATCGTGTGACCAGTATAAAAGGAATTGGAATCCACAGTGGATGGCCACAAGATAAGAGAGACAACAAAAATTGGAAAAATTATATTGGAAAAAATTTATAAATTATTATTATTATTATTTAAGATTCAGAAGAAATAGCCGAGATTCAAAGACGGATTATACAAGATTTTTTGTCAGAAGAATAAGGAGATTGCTCATCAGAAGATAAAAAAGATTTAGATTCGGAAGATTATCAAGGAAAAATTCAAGTTAATATCATTTATGTCCAGTTTTATGCGACAGGAGCAAACGGTGAGTCATGCGCTGCTAGGCTTTTTCTGAGCGAACCGGATTGGGCTCGGCAAAAGACTCTTTGGTCTCATCGTCTACAAGATCGGTGAGATATATATTGAATTGTTTTACTTTTTTATTATTTCTATTAACGATTAACGATAAACATTGTCATTATTGATTATTTTTAACTTTTGCTGATTAAATACTATTCGATTTGATTGTTTTGTTTTCTTTCAGTATTACTGACTAATTGAAACATTTCAATTTATGCTAGTGTGATTACCTTTGTAATTGTGATTGAAAGAATAAAGTTTAAGAGCTAAGTGTTACGTTAGGGTTTTCATAGTAATTTAACAGCATAACAAATGCATCACCATTAAACCAATAACGCCATTTAAATTCCTCTACATGTTACTGTTTCAAGTTCTTTTTTCATCTTTTTATGGATTTAAGAGAATTACATTTATTCCAATTTAATTCGATGCCATTAATACGTACCTTCGTGACAGGATTTCAAAAATAATACTAGTGAGTTGTGTAAAAATGTCCCAACAGAACCAACATAGATCCTACAACATAAAATCGAAATTTTCTGGATTTTGATACCATAAAAAGGTATTTTTTAACAATTATAAAAAACTGATTTCAGTTAACAAATTTTAGTTCGAAAAAGGACAAATAAAACGACTGATAAAATAAATACAAAATTAATTTTTCTGTTTTTTTCTGAATTTTTATAATTGTTTTATTTTCAAATTTTTCAAATTTTTATGATTTTTAAAACAATAAAATAAAAATTGGTATCTATTAAATATAACGGCGTAAGCTATGATTCAATTAAATGTGACGGGTACATACACCGTCATTTTAATAGATCCAAAAAATGAAATCCGCAATTTAAAATTTGGTTTTAGATTGATTTTGTTTGGACATTTTCATTAAAGATTTATAATACTTAAATTCATTTTTCATTGATTTATTTGATGTATTAGGATGATCCCGGCTTTTTTTATAATAAAAAAAGATATTTTTAAAAAGTTTTAGTTAATAACTTTTAATCAAAATATTTTCCATTTACAGATATGACATTGGATCAGTTTCTAAGCAACAAATGAATTCCACAAAAAATTCTGGTTCTTTTGAAGAGATTCAATTAAAAATCCATTTTTGAAGGTCTTCATCGCAACTGAATCGCTTCCCAGAAAGTGCGGATTGCATCGAGCGGAACAAATGGAAATCCGAAGGAGCAATATCTGGACAATATGGCAGGTGATGTAAGACTTCCCAGTTTGCACCTTCTAAGTAATTATTTACTATAGAATGTGACCACCGTTTCTTGGGTAAATAATAAATCACAATCTTTTTAGATTTATTATCATAATCAAACGCTCTCAGTCGAAATAAAAAAACAAACAAATAAAAATAATATTATAAGTAAAAATATTCTCTTATAGACAACCGTAATATAAACATCCAATGTATATATTGTATACCAAATCTTCCAATGACCTGTTTGTGTAATGTATATCCTACAATTATTTTACTTAATCAAAGAAGGACACTTTAAATCTCAAGTAATTTTAAAAAGTTTCACGGAAAAATGTAACACAAATTAATGATGAAAACTTTTATTACGTTTTTTTTAAATGTAACATTTTTACAAATTGGAAGTCATTTTACAAATTGAAATAGTCACACACGAAAATTAATTTTATCCTAAGTTTGTTTGTTTACTTTTTTGTTTTTTCTTATTTTGAAATCTGATGATGATTAATTTATAATTTTTTCAATATAAATTATGAATTTTTCTTTCAACAAAACGGTGGGTAAACCCCACGTTAACAATGATCTTCATCGATTAATTACTGAGAAAATAGAAGGAAACGGTGAAAAGGTAACGAAGGTCGCGAAAGATCTGCATCTTTTTAGATCAACGGTTGATAGTAGTATAGTTAGGAAATACAGAAAAATCGGTTAGTTTGCTCTAAAAATGAAAAACGGGGCCATAGATAAAAGAAAATAAACGAAGTACAAAGCAATTTTATCGAAAAGTTCATTGAAATTCGTAAAGTTATTTCTCTAAAAGAAATCCAGCAAATGAATAAGGCGAATTTCAAGATTAATATTTCTACTTTATCCATTCATAATCATCTTGATGGGTTTCGTATTACTCTAAAGCGTAGTGCTAACCTCCTTGACAGGGTAAATGATGAGGCTGAATATGCAATTTTTTTTATCACACAGGCCTCCATGGATGATAGCAAAAATATTTTTGTGGATGAGTGCAGATTCAATTTGCACCTCAGAAGAAATTACGGAAGAAGCCGTGCAAGACTAAATAATACAGTTGCGTAATGAGAATATAAAAAAGCTAATACAACTACGGAGCTGTCAGTGACAAAAAGAGTTGATCAGCTAAACAAAGCAGAGAACAGTACAGTACAGAAATTATGATAACTATTGCAATTTCAACGGAGTAGAACATTGAAATCGATTACATTGATAACAGATGGTGGTATGTTGAAGTTAAAAACCGAGATAATACAAAGAATACCGTTAAAAGACAAAACTGTCATAGTCAGTATAATATAGAAAAGAATCACTGGGAAAAGAGAGGAACAGTTATAACCAATGTAAAGGAAAGAATCAAAAGGAAGATTTTGAATCGGAAAAATCGAAGATGGATAAATCCTGATTTAACAAGCTACAACTGGATCAGGGTAGTATGAACTTTTAGCGCAGCGTTGATAATAATGGAAGTGGTAATGGTGTTGCGAAGAGAACGGCAAACAATTGTTAGGAGAAAAATCCAAAATTCGCTGAATAGAATTATCTATGAAAAGACAACCACGGAGTGACATGAATTTTCGAACCGTGTCCAGTGGTAGAGCCATTTCATAATATTGGGGTGTCGGAAATGTCATGACGTATTTGGCAACAATTGATTATTGTTCATTGTCGAAGGAATATATATAATTTAATATGTAATATAATTATGACGTCGTTCTATCATTTCATGTGATAGTTTTAAAAATTTCTTATTGATTATTTTAATTTTTTGGCCTTACAACAAGTTTAGAATGGAAGATCAAGATATGCATTTTCGTCAGGTTTTACTCTTTTACTTTCGTAAAGGGAACAATGCGCGAAAAGCATGTGAAAATTTTTCGTGAAGTTTACGTGGACAATGCTGAACAAAAACGTCAGTGCCAACGATGGTTCACACAATTCCGGATTGGGAACTTTGACATAAAGGACGCCCCCAGATCTAGAAGGCTGTCCGAGGTTAAAGAAGACAAAATGGACAAAATACAGGAATTGATTCAATTAAACCAGTATAGCAGAACTTGAGAGATTTCCGACATATTAGGGATTTATCCCTCAACCGTTCATGACCACTTGAATAAGATGGGATACGTTTGCAAACTCGATATTTGGATTCCTCATAATCGCGAGGAGTTTTATATAATGGCACGCATAGACATCTGCGATATGCTCTTCAAACGTGATGAAAACCATTTATTTCTGAAAAGGTTAATAACTGGAAATGAAAAGTGGATAGTGTACACAATGTTGTACCCAAACGGCCTTTGTGCTAAGATGATGATACACCTAAGGAGGACACTAAAGGCAAACATTTATCGGTGGAAATTATGTTCTCAGAATAGTAGGACTTTAAAGGAATCTTGTATTTTGAAGTCTTACGAAGGATCAAAACGATTAATTAAAGTATGTATTGCCGACAATTGGGTAGTTTAAATTAATCTATCATCCAGAAGCGTCCAGAACTTGTTCATCGTAAAGAAATTGTTTTGCATCATGACAAGAAAAGACCACAAGTTAATTTGATGATCCGCCAAAATATATTACAGCTTGGTTGGGATTTTTTACCACATCCAACTTACTCGCGAGCCCTTGCGCCATCCTCACATCCCCCTCTTTTAAAGCAGTTCTTCATCTTTTCGATGTTTCTGATTAATTTCTTTCCATTCGAATCTGTCATCTCGTAGCATCTGTCGTGGATCTTCTTTTTGATTTCGTAAGGTCTCTCGTATCGATCTTGATCTTTGGTTCAACCTTCTTTACTAACCATAACCATTTCTCCGATCGTAAACTCCCTTTTGGTTTTCTGGCTACTCAACTCTTTTGATTCTTTAGTGATTTTCAGAATGGCTTCGTTTCTAGCTATTTGATTCCCACTGAACCATCTTTCTCGATTTAATTTCTGACCTAAAATTAATTCCGCTGGGCTCATTTGAATTGTTTTTTTTACGATGCATTTAAACTATATTCAATTTCAGATAAAATTTCAGCCCAGTCGGTGTTCTTTCTATCCTTTAAGGTTGCATTTACATACTCCCTTATGGTTCGAAATTGTCATTCAACAATTCCATTTGTGTTATGGTGATATGGGCTAGAGAAAATAAAGTCTGCTCCTATGTCCGCTGCTAGTCTTTTAAATTCTTGGGACTGAAAAAAACATTTTCCACAATCTGTATGTATCTCTTTAGGAGCACCAAATTTTAAGACCCAATTGTTTTGGAATATTTTGACGTCAATATTATTATCCTGTCTTGCGAAAGCTGAAAGTACTATGTACTTACTAAAATGATCTATGATTGCTATAATATATTTCTTTTTGTGGAAAGTTTCTTTTAATGGTCCACAAATATAAACGCATATCTTCTCAAACGGCTCTATCAATGTGATTTTTATTGTCTCTTCTTTCATATTTGATGTCATCGTCTTGACTCGTTGACACGTTTCGCATTTTCTTATATTTTCTGCTACCGTACTGCTTAATCATTCCATGTCAAAATCTTGCGAAATGTATTTCTTCACTTTCTCTGTTCCAACATGAGATAGCAGCTTGTGCTTATGCATGATGAATTCTTGTTTCATCTCGTGCGGTATTCATATTTTATTTTTCTTTGTAATTTTCGTCTTACCTGCCAATATGGTCTTTCTCTTTACCCTTAACAATTTTTTCTTTGATTTTACGAATCTCGAGACTATCCCTTTGCCACTGTTCTGCTCCATCTTCTCTCAGCATATTTAAAATTCTCGTTTTCATCTTTCCAGATTTAGAACCTGCGTGTGACATAAGTCACTGTGTACAGGTATCAGGATCTTTTTGACAACATGTCAGCATTAGAATGTTCTGAGCCTTTTCGAAATTCTAAATTTATATCTAAACTACTCAAGTAGTTTATACATTTCTGGAACTGTGCTGTAATTGACTTCTTTGTTGTCAGCATAAATGTTATAGCTTTGTGATCTGTTCTAAGAGTAAATCTTTTTCCATATAAATAATGATTAAAGTGATTGCAGAAGTAATAAATTGCAAGTAGTTCTTT
>JBBMKC010249019.1:0-10434 GCA_037834085.1 Bipalium vagum
AATTTTGTAGGCATTTGAATAATGATTGACGACTCCCAAATTAGAGCAGTTTTCTTATATGAATTAAAAATGGGTGGTAATGCTGCACAAACCGCTCAAAATATCAATCACATTTTTGGAGAAGGTACCACTAGCGAACGTAATGTTCAACGCTGGTTCCAGAGATTTAAGGATGAAGTTGAAGACATTCAAGATAAAGAGGGTCGTGGACGAAGATCTTCCATCTTCAATGACGATTTAAAAGCACTTGTTGAGTGATCCACGTACCACTGTTCGAGAAATAAGCCGTAAGGTAGGCGTTTCTGCTATGACTGTTTCGAACCATCTTTGCCAAATAGGAAAGTCAAAGAAATTGGACAAAAGGATTCCGCACAATTTAACCGAAAAGCAAAAATTATGTCCTCGATCGCATTGTGACATGTGATGAAAAATGGATCATGTACGACAATCGCCGACGTTCTGCGCAGTGGTTAGATCGACATGAGGTCCCTAAACCCTTTCCGAAACCCAATGTGCACCAACGGAAGGTATTGATTACTGTTTGGTGGAGTTCCAAGGATTTGATCGAAGAATTTTTTCAAAACTGAAGTCCAAAGTTAGATTTTAAAAACCGCCATTTATTTCTTTACAACCTAATAACTTTGATCATTTTTGTGTTTTACAGTACTATAAGTTTTATTGCATAAATTTCAAAATAATATAAATTGAAAATAAATTGAACTAGGTTATACATATTTTGTAGTTCTTATATCGTAATTGTACAGTGTAATAAAATTATCTTGCATTTTAAAAATAATTAATACGCATTAAAATCAAAAAATTTCCAATTCCATTCTGAATTTTATAAAATTAAAACTTCGATTTTCAAAGTTGCTTAACACGTTGATTGTCAGCACAATTATTCTTACACCACCGGTCAGTTGAATCTAACCATATGTGCATTTGTTGGATAGCAGCGTTAACTATTATCTAACTATTATCGTTAGAACAAAATATTTTTCAGACTTCGAATCTTTTGTGACATTTTAAAGATATAGACAAGCAGTGTAAATCTCTAGTCATGGAACAATATGGATATGGCAAAACATCCAAAAATATATAATAAATAGGAAAAAAAATTAAAATTATTTATTTATTCAAGTCACTAAAATTAAAACTGCAGAAATCAAACAGAAATCATGTCGGCTTAATCAATAAAAAAATATACAAAAATAATATTATTGTCAGAAGTGTTTTCAATTCACAAAACCACCGCCGAAACGTGTTTGATTGGCGAAACTCACTTTTTCAACGAATTTATAAATCCCTAAAAATCAATCAATAAATAATACAAAAATTCATTTTTTCATTGAATCAATACCTTAATCGAAGAAATGTTTTCATTTCCCGTAAAGTTATTATCTCCTACTGCATGACCTCTTTCCGGTCCCATTTTTCGCCATTCGATTTGTGTATTGAGTTCGGCAATGTGAATCGACATTTCTCTCATCTTTTTATCATACTGTGTCGCTGTCAGGTCTAAATCCTCCTATAAACTCAACACAAAAATTCTTTCTTGTCTCTTTCTTAAAATCATTATATTCATACCTGACTGGACACCAGTTTTTCCTTTAACAGTTCGATATCTTCGCGCAATGCAGAATTTTCGCTCTTTTCAGCGATCAATAACTGATTGGAAGCTTTCGCCTTCAAGAGAATGATAATAATAATGACAGTTTAAAAAGTTATTCAGAAAATTTTTTCAAAAAGCGATTAGGCAAATATAAATATCAAAATTGTTCTGTCAACAAATTTATTTCTATTGCATAACAAATAAAAATTTTCAAAAAATTTAATTATCACACCACATATTATAAATTTTTAATTTCTTTAAGTTTATTATAATTTTAAATTATTATTAAAAAATTTTATCTGTATATTAAAGACTTGGTCTACGTTTTTTTATCAGTATGGCCTTTATATTTTATATTTTCACTCAAGATTTTAGAATTCAAACGGCTTGACTTTTTATATATATATTATAACTCTTTGTAACGATGATACTGCTAAAATTGAAAAAGAAAGAGATAATTTTTTAAAAGTTGAAAACTGTGCCACAATCACTTAAGAATTATTAAATAAAATTAAAGTGAAAAATAATACAAAAAAAATAAAACAGATGAATCAATAAATGACATTTTAACAAATTGGTCACAGGACATAATAAAATAATTTTACCTTGTTTCAACAGAATCAGTCATATACTTCAAAACAATTTTAATATTAAAAGATCTTGTCCGCTAAAGTATTCTGTCTATACAAGTATTGCATCGTGAGTAAAAACGAGACCAATATTTTATTTCATTATTTAATAATTTTGAAATCATAATTTGTCAAATAAAAACTATTTGTTTATAATAAATATTAAAGTTTATTTTTCAAAAAAATTAAATCACAAAACTATAACACTAGATTTTGTTTACCCACTTGAATAATATTTACATATTTTATTTTTTTCTCATTTTGTACCGAAATGAAAAAATCAATATAAATAATGTTTTAAAATTAATTTAGAACTGGTTTCGATAAATATTTTAAAATTTACTTTTTTTTTCAAAATTTTTTCATAAATTTTACACATCAACAAAATTAATAAAAATCAATAATTATTTTTTACAACAAAGATTATTTAAAATTAAATCAATTTTCATTTGACTAATAATGAGCGGTTTCAAAATAATTTTTCATTTTTATCTTTCAATAATTATTGATCTTTCCCACGAAATTTTTATCGATTTATTGGACATAAATTCAATGTTTTAAAGACCCCAGAGTTCGGTTTAATGTTACTTAGTATCAATATGTTATGAATTTTGTAAAATTTTAAATTAAAATTATTTTCAATAAAAAAAGTCAATATGAAGTGTTAAATAATTTTTTTCTCCTTTCCAAACATTTGATTTTAAATGTCTCCTCAAACACTCATCAAATATTAATTCTTGCATACCGAAATTAAGAAAACTCTGACAATTTTTCCATATTTTCTTGTGTAATTAAATTGTCACAGTTTCATTCCATAATTCAATACATAGTGTAAAATATTAAATCGTAAAACATTTATTAGAGAAAATAATGATCAAAAATAAAATAATAAATGATAAATAAATAATAATAAATGTTTTATCTTCAACAAAATGTTTGCATAACATTCCACGTATGAGTTCTGTGTTTGATTGTCTCAAGAAAAACCCCAATGTTTTGTCTCTTAAGTGAACAGAGTGAGCAGTAGGAATTAATAGTTTAGTGCTTCCTTTATACAACAGAATTGCCTTAAGACTCCTTTCCGACAATTAAATAAAGTGGCGCCACTTTGATGGTATGTAGACTTGGCAAAGGTTCAGAGAAAGTTCGTTAATACCATGACAAAAGCAAAAAGGACCATTCACCTGGAAAAATGGCATTAAACCTGACGCTTCTATCTGTAGTGTTAAAGTTACATTATGAACGGGTTAATGTTATCTCGTTAGCCATGAAGCAAGACGTTCTGCCTTTTCCTTAGATAAAGACAAAACACGAACTTTCATTTAAGTCTTTTTATGTAAATGTTTCAGGCACTAATGCTCTAGAAGGAATACAGTCAGCATCACTTACAATAGATCGTGGATCATCACCTGTTGTACCTTCATCAAAACCTGCTACATCACCAATAGAACTTATCCCTTCTCTTAGTGATACTGGGACTAATAAGGAATCATTATTAGGAACGGGGCTTAAAGGAGAAGCAAGGTCTGGATAGAGAATCTTGTGCTTATTTTTTCTAGAGAAACCGGCTGTCAACAATACAAAAGTAACAGGCACTGTGATGGTCCTTTGGCTCAAAGCAGACCATTGTCATAGCAAAAGGCGTTAAAGGAATTAAGCTTTTTCCTTGCCAAAAAATTTTAGAGTGAACGGAATAAGCAGTAATCAGGTGGTGCACAATCAGGAGAGTAAGGGGGATGCGGTATCCCACTGAAGTTCTCTGATTTTTCTTCTATTATTTTGTCTTCTATTAACAAGTGCTAGATGTTTTTTATCAATTGTTTCACTGAAGCACCCCAACTGATCGCAGTAAACATCTGCTGTAATCATTTCGCCAGGTTTGATAAATTTGGCATGAACAATCCCGTAGTTGTTCCACCAAATAGACAGTAAAACTATTTTTGAATAAATATTTGGTTTAACCACTGATACTGGTCGTTCTTTAGCAAATAACAATTGACGTTTAAGCTTTGGATTATCATAGAGGATCCACTTTTCATCCCCGGTTATGTTTCGGTGCAAAATCAACTCCTTTTCCCATTTCTTTTAATAGATCATATACTGTTGATTTCGGTGCTCCGATGGCTTTTACAATTTCCTCAAGACTTTGTCGTGGATCTGATTCCACCATCGATTTTAAGGCGTCGAAATCTACGGTAGATGGTCTACCAGATTTGAGATCTACACTTCTAATTTTAAATACCATCGCTGAACTTTGCTCAATTCCGGGGTATTTGGATAGACTAAATTAAAATTGTCAGTAGCCACTGTTGTACTATTTTTCTTCATATATTCAAAAAACTTGCAATTCAGGAAATGGTCTTCTGTTGGTTTATTGTATGACATTTTTTCAGTAAACTATCTATTAAATTTAATTTAGTACTTTAATTTAAAATAAAAATCTGTTTAAATATTCAAAGGAAAATTATATATTAATTAATTAAAAGTTTGTTTTAAAAAACGAAATTGCTTTTCTGAAAACCTAATAATAATAGATTTTATAAATTTATATTAATAAATCTAATCAATTCATACATTATTTCCTCCAGCACACTTAAATTTCAGATTATCTAAAAATGTATTATTTTGAACCCACTTATAATTCTTCACTTTATTTCAGAAACCTGTATTGGTGAAAGAAAACTAAATTCAGATTTAGAATCAGCATATCAATCTCTACTTAAAACATCTAATTTTATCTCTGGTGAAAAATTATTTTTGACCAGTGTTATAATGAGATAAATATTATAATAATAAAATAAAAATTTGAATAATATTTAATATTTCAATAAAATCAATGATTCTTGTTTTCAGCTAACTAATTTAAAGTATAATGAAAGAAAAATTAAATAATAAAACAAAGAAATTAAATCAATAAATTAAAAATAGCAAAATCTGAACATATCACGGTATGATATTTTAATTTGATTGTATATTTCTAAGAAATCAAAATATTATTAGTTTTATTATTATTTTCATTACCAAGAATTTAAAATGATTTTCTTTTAATTGATTTATATCGATTTTTTCTCAACTGATTATCACTTTCGAATATTATTATAAGATAATAATTTATAGATTACAATTAATAATTCTTATCAATGATTATTATTTATTCTTAGTGATTTTTAAAACAACAGT
Source organism: Bipalium vagum (assembly GCA_037834085.1). Classification (NCBI taxonomy): domain Eukaryota; kingdom Metazoa; phylum Platyhelminthes; order Tricladida; family Geoplanidae; genus Bipalium; species Bipalium vagum. Next base: position 5,422 of record JBBMKC010249019.1, read on the forward strand.
TGTGATCATTATCTCTCGCAACCGAAATCAATCCACCCAATAATTTGGTTGAAAAATAAAATAAAATCAAAAATTCACCTCATCATAATACAAAGCGGCCTTGGCAATTGATTGATAGAGTTGTTTGGTTAGATCGTCAATTTTCGATTCATAGAATTCCACAAAGCATCGATCGCTATCAGAATGTAGAAAGCTGTCAATTTTCAACAAACCAGACGACAACGTTTTGTTGGGAACCAGTTCTGGTAAATTCTCACCCTTACCCGAAATATATTCTTCATATAAATCGCGATGCTGGAAAACAAAAAGAAGTCGAAATCGAATAAAACGAGAACCAATGACAAAAATCCACCTTTTTTTCAATCTGATGTCGTTTCGCGATCAACTGATTTTCCATTTCCAACGAAACAATCTTCTGTTCTAACTGAGAGATTTTATCGATCAGTGAACAAATATAGATTTCGTTGGAATTGAGATTTTCATTGATCGCAATCGATGCCAATGAACCATTGACGCTCTCACATTTCGACATGTCCTTGAGTTTTGAAGTATTAATATTCTAAATTCCATTTTTTCAAAAATCAATATAAACGATGTGAAAAAGAATCATTACATCACTGTCGATAGATTGATTCAATTGACAAATGGCGTTACTGGAAGAAGTGGTGGAGAAACTCATGACCTTTTGCTGCAAATTACTTATTTCTTGTAATCTATCAAAATTCAATCAATTAGCACCGAACCATCAAAATAGAAAAATTTACAGAACAAGATATTTGTTTTATTATAAAGAAATTTCAAAAATATTTATTTTCCCAAAAAAAGAAAAATATTAAAAAAATGATAAATATTTAATTATTCCTAATAAAAACTGATAATCAAATCAATTACATTTATTAATAATAAAATTATAGTAATAATAAATAATTATAAGAAATTATCTCAAAACAAGAGAATTTTTAATTAAGTGGCGTTAAGTATAATAGTGTAAAATTTTTTTAATAATTTAATTGATAACTCAATTAAAATTTTAAAAGAATTTGTTTGTTTTTTGATAACTAAACTTGTTTGTTTTCCAATTTTGTGCAGATATAAAAATATAAAATAAATCTCTTAATTTTAATAATAATAGTAAATCGATTACAAATAATACTAAAAATGAATATTTTTAAATCAATAATAATAATACACAATAAAAATCAATAAAACTTAATAATAAACAATTAAGCCTAACCACATATATTAGTGAAAATAAAGCTTATGGAATTCATTAACAGTTCAACAAGAGAACTAGTGACCTAAAATATTAAGATAATTTTCAGACATTACAATAATAACAGAAACTGAAGTTCATATCACTTCACCGTGCACTCGAACACAGGCTCGAAAACCATGTTGAAGTTCTACTTTGTCGATGTTTATAATATCAAAATTTGTCTATTGGTTTATTTTTTCAGCTTGCTCAACCCAGGTTTTGTATTGAACAGAAATAAATTCCAAACAATAATTCGAAAATGAATTGAAAAGATGATACAGGGGAGTGGAAAAGAGAAAGAGCGGCTAAATTTTGATTACCCTATTCTTCAACTTTGAAAGCTAACGAGTTCTTATGATCTATTCAAATATGAGAAATTTCTAAAAAATCGATAATTATGATCGATTAAATAAATAATACGCTTGTTTAAAATAATTAATACAATTATTAATGAAAATCTATATTTGCTTATTTTAAACTGTTTTGGTAATAATAAAAGATGAATAAAAATATCATATATTTATTGAGATTATTTGTAATCGTGAATAAAGATAGATTAAACTGGAATCAATTTAATAAACATTAATTATTAGTGCAAAAAAAATAAAATATTAAAACGAAAGCCTGGTCTTGGATAACAATATCCGAATTTCATTAATTTCTTAAAAATTTTATAAATACATAAAATTTTTTATATTTGTGAATTAAAAATTCGAAAAACAATAAAAATCGAAAAAATAATCTTACAAAATTTTTTCATTATTTTCCAATTTTGCAATCATATTTTCTTTAGTCTCCAATTTTATTTCCAGTGTCGTTCTGTCTTCAATTTCATGAGCCAGTGCCTTTCTAATGTTAGAATCGTTTGTGCTGTTTTGTGATGTAATCAATTTTAGCTGACTTTCTAAATCACTGATAGCCGAACGGAAGTTGTTTGTTTCAGTTTGATATTCAACTTTCAAATCCGATAACTAAATAAAATCAATGACTAATCCAATGACTAATGTAAACCTGGGAATGTAGAGATGAGCATTCATTGATTTTATTCACCAAATCTTCCTTGATAACGTCAAGTTCTTCATTGTTTTTCCCTACATCTTTAGCTTTAAACGTTACTGATTTAGAAGATTTGATTTGCTTCATTTGAGCTAACTCTTCCCGTAAAGTGTTTGCTTGCTTTGATAACATTTCATTACGGAATTTCAAGCTTTCTAACTCCTGGAGTGTTTTTCTTGATTTAATTCCGTTTTCCATAAACAAGGACTTCAAAAAATTTAGGCTCGTGATAATAAAATAATCACTGTCTTACTTCTAATTCCTTAGTTTTGTCTCTTTCAGATATTAATGCATTTTTTAAGAGATTATGCTTTTCACGAAGCTAAAAATCATTAAAATAATAAACATCAAACAATCACAATAATAATACACTTTTATATTCTGAAATTAATCTATTATATTTTATACTTAAATTATTCAAACTCTCATCTCCAGACATAATATCAATAATAATTTAATGCGATAAAAATTTTAAGTTCTTCGTTAAATATATATTTATAACTTAAATGATGTGTAAATTATTGTGTTTATTAAAACAATTAATTTTCAAATCAACTATTTTTTATTTATTAATTGTCTATAATTTTTATAATTAAAACAGATTATTCCGGAGTAGAAAACAAAAATTATTCTTGAGAAGAATTATTTGTGCTTTTTTACATATTGATCAATATTTACTCTTTTTTAGAGAAAATGAATTATTAATATTGCATATAAAATTTTTATATGCTTATTAAAATTGCTAATGTCTCTAAAAATATTTCTAAATATTCTTATTTGATGCAAACACGGAGAATCAACAAAGTTATATTTTTATTTTACTGAATCAGACTTCTATTAATTATACTAATCTCACTCATGAAAACTTTGGAGTAATTAATAATATAATTCCTTGATTTTGTCATAATATTATCATGATCAAGTAAATTTGAAACTTTAATATCGGAGTAGAGTCGCAACCCTGAAAATACACGGACAGATTATGATGAATATGTGACTCTATGCTGTCTAATGAGGTCAAAATCGAAGAAATGGTGATATACGTGTTAAGGAATACTCATGTTTATGTTTGAACTCAAAAAATTGTGTCCTCTTTAAGCTTCCATCATGTGAGAATCTGGAAATTCTTATTTTTATCAACTTTTGATAATCTCAAACTCCATAAAACCCACTGCATTATAAAAATTTATATTGTTATCGATAAAAGATATGTTAAGTTCCTAAGTTTGGAGAGAGATGTTAAGATAAAAAGATATTAAGGTCAGAACTTAGTTTACTCTTAGGACTTAACGGTTGAAGGTTGCTTTAGGTTGTGTTCGGTATTAATTAAATTAACTGAGAGAAAAATGTTCGGTTTAATACCTGTATTTAAACGTAATAAAGTAAACAGATTAATGACGATAATTGATATCGAATTTGATTGATCTTTAGAAAGTGATTAATTATAATTATTATTTAATAAAAATCCTCTCGCTCTTAGGCTCAGAGGTCCTCAGTAAAGAATAAAAATAAAAAATATAAGGAACAGGAACAAAAAAGATTAATTGATCCTCAGGTCCTGGCCTGAGTATTTACTTATTTAATTAGTGCAAACTGTCTTGTCTGACAAGACACGCTTGTTAATAATAATATAATGGTAAATTAAAATAATTACTTAAGATCTACCTAGTCTTATAATCCTTAGGATATAAGCTAGTTATATACAGTGCACAACGGTTACATCGAAGTTGTGGGGAACTCCAAAATACTTCGATGTAACCGATACTTCAATGTAAACGAAAAAAAATAAAAAAATAAAAAAAAATTAACATTTTAAACTGTTTGTTAAGATCCTAAGATGGTGGTTAAAATGATGTTAAAATATGGAGCTGAGTTAATTAGGTCTCAACGGTTGAAGGTTGCGTAAGGTTGTGTTCGTTAAAATTATTTAAATAAACTGAAATAACAATGTAAGCTTAATACTTTTATTAAAATCAATTCAAAGTTTGACAAAACAACTACGTGATACCAATTCTGACCGATTAATGGAAACCATTCTAGAAGCTATTCGTCGACATATGTGGTCCACTGAAAGAGACGCTGTGTCGTAAGAATTATATAGTTGGAATTATCGACCAATTTAGCAAATACATCTCTCTAACAGAGGTGGCTAGACAGGATGAGGGTACAATGTGGTATACAATTAGAGATAAATGGATACTGCATTTCGGAGCACCAAAAGAAATCCACGTGGATTGTGGCAGATCATTTGAATCAAGAAAGACCAAGAACTCGCTCCAGGAAGCAGGAATTGGAATCTTCATATCCAGCCCGTATTACTACCAAACCAATGGAATAATAGAAAGACAATTTCGTACAGTTCGTGAATTCTTAAACTCAACAATGAAAGAAAAGTAACCGATTGGGCTAGTATCCTCCCCAAAGTAGAGTTTGTATTAACTGATACGGTGCAGAAGACAATCGGAGTCAGTCCAGCCGAGATCGTGTTGGGAAGAAGAATTCATAGAGACAGATGGATCGGAGAAGCAGAAACCGAGGAGACCACGGGAATCAAAAAAATCAAGGGATAACAAGAAGAAAATTTGCCATCAATGACGAAGTACTGGTCAAGATCGAAAATAGAGTAAAAGACAGTGACAGATTCGAAGGCCCATTCAAGGTCATAAGAAAGATACACGATCGGAGATACGAACTACGAAATC
>JBBMKC010249030.1:0-10434 GCA_037834085.1 Bipalium vagum
ATTATTATTATTATTATTATTATTATTATTATTATTATTATTATTATTATTATTATTATTATTATTATTATTACCACGAATGCTATAAGTATTATTACTATATTTATTTATTATTGTTTTATTATAAATGTTATTAATTATTATTGTCAATTACTATTTTCACAGATTATCACAGCTATTTTACGTCAATTTATTTATCATTTTATATATTATTATCTATCATTGTAATTATCATTAAATCCAGAACTATTTAGTAGTACTTATGATTGATATTATGTTTTATTATTATTATTATTATTATTATTATTATTATTATTATTATTATTATGACGTCGAAAAATTCGTAATATAAATTTTGAAAAAACAAAAGAATTAAAGAAATCGAAATCGATGAAACCAAAATGGGGAAAAGAAAATATCACCGAGGTCATCGTGTTGAAGGAGCATATAATATTATACATAAATAAATGATAAATAAAATAAAATAAATAAAAATGATAAATTCAAATATTAAAAATAATTAAATATTTAATTAATTTTTACACTAATAGATTTTTGACTTCATCAGTAACTTTAAATTTAAAACTAATAAAAATTAATTTATTAATCAGAAAGTTATTATTAATATTTTATAAAAAATATGAAATAGTTAAATTAAATAAAAATAACTTTAATTAAAAATTTATTTTTAATCATTGTTTCTTAATTAAACAATATTTTATACATATCTAAAATTACAATTAAATTTGTTTATTTATTCATTTAATGCTGCTAAATTTAATCTGTAATTTATTTTAAAATATTTAATTTGATATTAGAAGTTATGAAATGTCCTCTATGTCTTAAAATCAACCTCGATAAAAATCTCAGACTTATATCAAATTTATATTTTTGTGAAAATATATCTTGTATTTTCTACGAAAAGGCAGAAAATCTTATCCAAACATGTCAGCCTGAAATGGATAATATTCTCAATGAATCTTTGCAGAAATGTGACGATAATAATATTAAACACCAAAACATGGAGAATCTGGTGTCCGACATCGTAGAAAATCAAAAAGAAAATGAATTAACAGATTTTCTAAATTTTTCAAATTACGAAACATCCAATATGAATTGTGATAATAATCAGACTATAGGTATCTCAGCAGATGATGAGCAAAATTTACTTTTTGAGAACATTCCTACAGCCATAATTGAGGAAAAATTCTCTGAAAACTTTTTCAGTTCAAATTTACTGAAAAAGTCCAATTCTGTTTTCAATTGGCTCAGGATGCCGTACTTTTTAAAGACCCACTCTAAAATTGTCAGAATTCTATTGTTACATCTGGACATATTCAGATTCAAGGACTCATCGTTTATTGACGAACTGAAACGGGACTATGAAATCTGTGAAGCGTTCGCCAACCAGTTTCGCATCGTACACGTGAAACCGCTTTGTTACAAATTTTTGAACACCCTGTTTCACGCCATCCCTAAAATTCCTAATCGAAATCTGGTCGATAAAGAAATTGACGAAAGAGTTCTTTGCTTGCTAAACATGATGTTCGACAGACACGACCCAAGTTCTCATTTAAAGTTCCGCTACACAACCCAGACTAAATGCTCTTTTTGTCACGACAATCGATCCGTGGAATTGATTGATTATTCGGTCACCATTCCTCGAAACAAGAGAAATTTGAAAGCTGCGGAAAACAAACTCGTATACGATGACAAGTGCGTCGTATGCAAGAATAAGTCCACTAAAACAATCTCGTTCTCCAATGTTTCCCGATTTGTCATTTTACACTGTCCCAAGGGACTGAACGAGAACGTCATCAAGACTTATGACAATCTCTTTGTCACCAAAGACGGCCAGCGATTGTCTGTCGTTGCAGTAGTGGAGTCAGGATCGAAATATCCTTTCATGGAGTATCCAGAGAATCCAATCAGTTACGAAATTTATGATCTCTATCCAATTATCGTCGATAGGGGAACCAAACCGAGCTATTATGTTCATTTCAGAAATACCAGTAAGTTTTTTAATTTCATTAAAAAAAAATCAAAATAATAATTTTTTGTAAAATTATTATTATTATGATTATTATTATTAATATTATGATTATTATTATTAATATTATTAAAAATTCAATGAATAAATAAATCTATTCGACCCGTATTTGATAGAAATCTTTTCTTTTAGACGGTTGGTACAGTTTAAATGGTTATCGTCAGATTCTTTGTTCACCGTGCGATAAGCTGAACATTCTTAATATGGCTGACGTTCGTTTCGTTATTTTGGGAACGGTCTCCGATGCCAGTGGTCACAGAAAACCGTTTTCCGTGGAGAACGTTCTGGAGATTCATAACGGTTTTGTGAAAGAAAGATTTCACGAGTGCCTGGACAAAATGGTCGGACTGGACGATTTAAACCGAAAGGAAACAAAAACGGCTCGCGGAAAAAGGGTTAGAAAAAACGGAGAAAGAGAAAATAATATGAAGAGAAGTGGGCCGAAAGCGAAACGGTCGAAGGTAACGGAAAAAGACGACTGTGACGATTGGCAGAGTAAGAAAAAGAGTGACAATCAAAGGGCATCGAATGAAAAATCGGGTGTTTGTGCTTCTCCCGCTGTATCTTCCAATCCGATTACGAATTACTTTTCTCCGGCGAGTCAGTCGGAAAGTCAGAACTTTCCATCGTCACTTTTCGATATGACAAGCAACACGTCGTCCGGTGTATCTTCATCGTCGTCTTTGTTCGATCAGAGCGCAAGGTCAACGTTCACTAACTCATTTCAACCGGTCCGCAGCGAAAAAACTAGCTTTTTCGTGTCAATCGATGATCTCATCAGACAGCAGTGCGAAAAAATGAGGAACAAATTGTAGAAAGAGTTGTGATTAATTTTGTAAAATTATTTTTGTGAATAATAATTTCTTTTCCTTTCTTTGGAAGTTTAAATTTTTTGTGTCATCTCCGAATTTTTAGTTTAAATAATTTTAATTAATTTTCCAATAAAAATTGAGGATTTGATAAGCAAAAAACAATGACGTTGAAGAAATCCTCAAAACACAATTGTTCATTTTTCTTAAATTAGTTTCGGTATTTTGTAGGTACATTGCAGGTACATACACTACAGGTCACAAGTCTGGAAACTCATAACGAAAAGATGGAATTTGGAGACTCCAGTCTCTAACAACTGGCTTCATATCTTTTATTTAATAATTTTAATGTATTTACTGTTTTTAAGTTAAAAAATTAAAATACTTTATTAAGATCACATTAACAATATTTTATACAGAAAATCCTAATATTGGGTTGTCTGGAAAGTTCGTTCCGAAATTTAATTAGACATTTAAAAGTAAGACTGGAATTTTAAATACATTTATTATTATACATATGTTCCAAAACTTTTTTCCATCTAATAGGCAAGTTGAGCATTCAATCCTTCCAAAAGTTCTTACATTTTTTATCGAAAAAATTATCAAAGTGACTTGATATCGTCCAAGGAGTTTTTTCCATTAAGTGAAGTTTGCAATGACCTGAATAAATGGAAATCGATGGTTGCAAGGTCTGGTGAATATGGCGGATGATGTAGCATTTCCCAACCCAGCTCCAAACACGCAAAATTCAATTAGTGGAAAAAACTGAAAATCCATATCTAATTTTTTTAATAAAAAAATTTGTAAATAGGGTTGGAAATTTTTTGCAATATTTTTACAAAGTAATTAAAATTTTATAAAAAATTGCATTTTTAAAGAAATTTTTCACTTTCGAAAATTTTATGAGGAAAGAACAATACGTGGTTCGTTTAATAATGTCTCGGACTGACTATGAAAAAACATGATAAACCAAACACCTACACGTATGTTTGTTTATATGCACAAATTAAATAATCTGATTGGCTGACATATAATTGATAAACTAACTCACATTTGATTTTTGTCAAATGGATGAGGTGGAATACAGAAGTGTGATAAAATTCAATGTGCTTTTAAGCAAGTCGTCTGATGTAATATTCGTGATATGGCAATTGCATATTCTAGATTCACAATATATCGTTGGATATCATTTATGGCCGTGAAAGTGTGCACCACGATTATTCAAATATTGGCAGACCAATTGAAATTTCCGATAAAAAAATTACCCAATGTGATGCAGTTATTCGAGCTGAAAGACGAATTAAGATGGGTGAAATTGCTGAATTACTTAAAATACGTGTTGGCAGTTGTCACAAAATCATTGTGAAATTAGGCTATCCCAAATTATGCTCACGAAATGCGTCTCAACTGCACGTTGTCAAATTTGCAACTGTTAAATAAATAGGATGATGCATTTATTAATAATATATATATTTAAATAAATAAATATATATATATATTTTTACTGAGGACGATACAGCTCTTTCTTTATACTTACTTGAAACCAAACTGGAATCATCTGAATGGAGACATGTAGAAGAGATACCTCCTCTGAAGATCAGAAGTTTTCAAGAGCCCTAAGTCATTTATGAATTTTTTTGATCTTTTGTTTTCATGGCTTTTATATTTACAACAATTTTTATCTTTTCAGAGAACGTTTTGCATCTTTCGGAATCATTTAGCTTCGTATTTTGGCCATCAATTTATTTATCTCTTCCTGTTTTGATTTTCATAATCGTTTAATTGAAGTGTTGCCATTTTTAAAACCATATTTCATATCTTGCCTTGATGGTGTACGTATTCGCCATATTTGACAAGTCACACTCATACTTTGATGGTATTTTCTTTCTTGGAATGGTTTTTGCTTGTAAGAAATTTAAAATTTCTAAGTTCTGATTAACAGATTAATTTGAACATAAAATATTATTATGTTTGGCAATTGCCTAGAAAGAAATTTCGGCACCATACTTTGGGCCAACAAGACGACCTTCGATCGATGCCGAAATATATACCAAGAAATGCTTAAACAAACTTTTGAGATTTATCAATGATCAACATGTCAATGATAAATATAGATTTTATTCGGACTTAACTAGTTCTCATTATACCAATAAAACCCAAAAATGGTTAAATGAAAGAAAAGTATCAATTGTTTGTCGCATGTTCCAGGTATTGGTCAATAGAAAAGGTGCACTTCTTCTTCATGACAGGGTTCAGCCATACGTTTCAATGATTACGCGACAAAAGATGTATGAGTTGAGCTATAAGACTTAAAATCAGAGGTTGTCAAACTTTTTTTCTTATGTAGAACTTTGACATGTTTATCGGTTTTGTTAGACCCCTGCTATACACTATAAAAGATTTAAATTTCAATAGTAGTGAAGACGATCACCAGATTTAACCCCACTGAATTTTTTCCTTTGGGTTATGTAAAAGATCGCGTGTATTCAATTAAAGTAAAAAAAATTGGAACATTTGAAAAGTAGAATTACGGATATTTTTGCAACAGTCACTCCGGAAATGCTGAAAAAAACTGGGCTGAGATTGAATAACATTTTGACATACTAAACGTAACAAATGGCTTCCATCTTGAAATGTATTGATAATGATTAATGTGCTAGCCAGAACATCTGTTAATCGTCGATGTAAATAAATTATGTAATTTATTCATTTCATAATTATAATAAATTTTCATTTTTGTACGATTCTTTTATGGCAACGAGCGAATATCTCCACTTGATAATGCTACAAGGTTAAATTCTCTTACAATAGCGACGCACACTGAAGTACTAACTTCCTCGAATGGTGTCTGATCAACGATTCCAGTATTGAATGCTTCGACGTAACGAATATAACAAAATAAATTTAAAAAAATTATATTAATATTTTGATAATATTTTTAATATTGAAATTGTACCAATTTTACTGTTTTTTGCCACTTTTAAAAAATTCTTCCCATGATGACCCTCAATTTTTTAAACCCACGCAGACCTCTTGCAGGTTTTCAACAAAAAATGGGCTACTTTGAAAATCACTGCCATATTTGTCAGACCTCTCACCTGCAAATAATCATTTCTTTAAGCATCTCGACCACTTCTTGCACGAGAAACTGTTCAAGAACCCAGACCCAAAGTGATTTTTTTCAATCAAAAACCTCTGAAAAATAAAATTTATTATGAAAAAGCTATGCTCATTCAAAGTTGATTTATAAAAACCGTGACGTCTTTTGTATCAACCTGATATTAAAATAATTTTAAAAAATATAAATCAATTCCTGTAGTTCCCTTTGTAAAAATCTTATTTTTTTATTAATTCTTAAATTCTACAATTTATCGATCAAAAAATTTGATAAAAATCAATAAATTCAAGTCAGATAAATATTAAAATTGATAAATAATTGATAAATATTCAGCGAATGGCCTCAATCTTGAAGAAGATCACCAAATCTTTAAAGGGTAGAAAGTCTAAAACCCGATCTGAGATATTATTGAATTTCGAAAGAAAACAGATTGAACCAAGTGAAAGGTTCAGTCCGTCCTCATCTAACATTACATCTTTGACATCATATGAGAATGATAAGTCAAGGTCCTCAATAAAAAACAGCTTTTTAAATAATAATTCGGACATGGCATACTTTAGAACGGACTTCAATTGCAATGGAACCAGTGGCGTAAATAATTTCCCCCAGGAACATGATAGGGAGAAGTGTATTACTGGGGACATGGAACTACATTCCAAAACAAAAAACACTTCAAAGAAAAACTCACTGAACCACAATGAATCCGGAACAATAATATCGAGTATTAAAGAGAAATTAGAGGTTGATTATGAGAAGTTAAAGAAGAAAAACGAAAAGCTCAAAAAACAGAACGAGAAAACCAAAGAACTTAATGAAAGACTAAAAGACGAATTAGAGAAATTGGAAGAGTTGAATAAAAAGCTTCTCAACAATAACTCTGAAGCATTGCATGAGACGATCAGACATCGATTTTTGAAGCTGGAATCGGAGGACTTGTCGAAAAAAACTGACTGGTGTAAACAGAAATTGGAAGAAAAGGAAAACCTCATTGTCCAATTCCAGAAACAGTTTGAAGAAATAAGGTGCAAATATCACACAGCCTACAAGGATAAAGAAGAAGCCCAATTGGAGGCATCCCATTCTTGTGTGAAGCTAAAAGAACTGAATGATGACATTGCCGAGTTGGACATTTATCAAAATGAAAACATTCAGCGGAAATTTTACTTCAATGAGCTTCAGAGCATCAATGGTAACGTAAGGGTGTATTTAAGGATGAAATCAACGGTTGGTAGTTCGTGTGTCTCATTTCTCGCCGATGACAAAATTCTCTTGTCAGGGTCTCAATCGAAAAACAGCAATCTATTGTGTCACTTTTCCCACGTTTTCCAGCCTCATGACAGTAACAAAGTCCTTTTCGAAGAAATAGAACCCCTAGTGATCAGTGTTGTCGATGGTTACAATTGCAGCTTCATCAACTACGGTCAGCAGGGAAGCGGAAAATCTTTTACAATGTTCGGCGAGGAATCCGACCCTGGAATTTTGTATCAGACATTGCTTCACCTGGTCCTGGAAACCAAAGCGAACACGAGCTGGGAATACGATATAACACTGTCGGCCGTAAATATCCACAAAGATAACGTTGTGGACATCTACAGCAAGACGAATGTCATTATTGTCGACGATGGAGAGAACCTTATTTTACGAAGTACTACAGAAAAGCAAGTGTCAAGTCACAGTCAATGTTCGGAAATTGTAAAACTTATTAAAAACAGCTCAGATCTCTTAAAACCCTTTAAAAATATTGACAGAACCTTCAGCCATTTATTGATTATAATAAGAGTTAAAGGGGTTTGTAAAACAACGCACGAAAAAACTTGTGGAGTGGCAATGTTTTGCGAATTGGCCGGCTTTGAGAATGAGGATAATTTAAAGTTTACGGATCGAGAATGTTTGAAAGAAGAAAAACACATTCAAGAGTCTTTGCTTGATTTGGGTCGAACTCTCGAAACCCTCACAACGAAGGGTAAAAAGAAACCGCGAACTAATTGTATCTTAACCAAACTGTTATATCCTTGCCTGACTCGTAATTCTAAATGTTGTCTATTTGTTCATTGTTTCAGTGATATTGATCAATTAAACACAATTAGGAGGTCTATTCAATATGGGTTGGCAGTTATGCCCAGGTTGAAAAATAAAAACAACCTAAGGTACAGAGTTGAGTGGGAATTTTCTGATGATAGACCAAGGTCAGTTAACTAAAGGTGAAACAGGGGAACATGTTAACCTTCCGCAACATAAAGAAAGAATTCTATAAGTGATGATAATAATTGTATTAAATAACGAATTATGTAATTTTTTCATAAATTTTTAATTTTATCACTACTAAAATTATCTTAAAGTTTGCTGAAGTCTCTCGACAATTTATTTTAATCGTAATTAATATCAAATTACAGTAAAATCTATCAAATTGGGCTCCCATGTAATTTGGGTGTCTTTTAACAACAACACAAAAGTGTAACTAAATTAAAATGAAACTCGAGTTCAAATTTGGCACATTTTTGTTTCGTGATACCAAATTTAAACAAGTGTTTTCTGTGATAATAAATATAACCATTTGGAATCTTGATTTTCAATTCGTGTCCTTTTATAATAAAATATAAGTTAAATAATTATTAAAATTAAATATATAATATAAGTTAATAATAATTATAAAATAATTAAACTATATTTTAAATAAAAAGAATTTATAAATGTCACAATGAGATCTATTCCATACAATTGTATTAGGTTGGTGCAAAAACAATGTCGTTTTTGGCATTAATTTCATTCATTTTAATAAATGTTTTGTTTGAATATTCAATTTATTTTGATAAATTTTTGAAAGTAAAATTTTAACAAAGTAAATTTTATTATAAATTACTTAAAATATTTCTTAATTATCCTTTTTAGGCGATTTAACCGAATATGGAAAAATATCAATATCGTGTGGAGTATCCCACAATAAACATTTTCTTGGAAACAATTTTAATGATCTTTTTGTTGAAATTTTAATTTTATTTTTTATAAATGTAAAGATTTGTGAAAGATAAAACCTTTCCCTTTAATTAATTGTAATTATTAATTATTATTATTATCATTATTATTATTAACACTAATAAAATATAAAAAGCAATTTGGCAGTAAATTAAAATAGGAAAATTGATATTTCTAAAAGTAGAAAGACTTAAAAAATAATAGTTAAAATCTATTTTTAGAAAATAAGGAATATAAAAATAGAAATAAATAATTACTTAAAATAGATTTGATGTTTGATTAGTTTGTTATTTTGTCTTGGTATGATGTATTAGGAAGGACCACCAGGGGTGTACACCTGCGCAGCCGATGAAGGGCCGAACCAAGTAAAATTTTCCTTCATATTTACTTTAAGCACATCCCTAACCAGCCGATGATTGGCGATAAACAAGCTCAACACCAAACCGGGACACAGATGGCAGAAAAGAGAAAAATAAAATCTTGCAAAAACTTAAAATTCAATGGACAGATGGATCTAGAGTTTAATAAACAAAATTTTGATTTTTTTATTACCTTTTCCACTCAGTCGAATGGCTTCGAGCTGAGCTCATGAATAGGTCCCGGTTTTTTAAATTAATCAATGTAAAAGAGGAGAAAGGACATCAATGGTGGAATCCAAGAGTTCAAAAGCTGTCGTAGACAGTGATAGAGGACTCACAGGACTTTTGTGAACTCCTATTTAATGGAATAGCGAAACTGCATAAACCAGTCTAGGAAAATTTTGAGTAAGAAATGTTTAAAGAAAAATTGTTCATAACAGTGAATTCGAATTTTGAAAATACCAGTGGTTTTGTTAGTTTATTTATTCGTTCATTTTTACCTGCGTGATGAACCAACTATTACTTATTAAAAAATCGGAGTCAGATCCTATTGGAGAGGATCCAAGGACTAATTAATAGAACACCAATTTCCTGAATTTCTTTGAAGAATAAGAATTATTTTGATTATCCTTGGTTGATAATTGTCTTTAATTCGAAGATATCAGGATCCTCTTTAAATCTTTTAGTATAGTTCTCTCCTTTAAAACAGTAAATTGGCAAAAATAATTGTAATGTAAAATTTCTTTTTCAAAAAGGACAGGTTTATATACATATTCTGGTGCCCTTCGACTTTAACTTCAGAATAACAAGGGTTCCGAGAGAATAAATGATTTTTTTAATAAACTTTTTTGTTCTATACCCATAGCTCTCATATTCAAGAATAAATTCTTTTATTTTATCGTGAAAAAATGTCATTTCTAGCTTTAATATTTTCATTTTTATGCTTCACAGTTTTAATTTTATAAAATGTAAGTAATTATATAAATACGAATTAAAATGTGTTCAATCACTGCAAACTCAATATTATACGTTTATGTACAGGGTGCGTCAAAAGTCCCTTCCTACCCATTTAATTAAAATAGAAGTCAAAACGTAATACATAAATAAAAAATTTTATTAATACAA
>JBBMKC010249041.1:0-10434 GCA_037834085.1 Bipalium vagum
TAATAATAATAATAATAATAATAATAATAATAATAATAATAATAATAATAATAATAATAATAATAATAATACATCTTATGTAGTTTAGAAAATGAGAATCGATTTTTTGAAAAATTTTACTAAATTTCAAAATTTATTAAATAAAATTAAATAATTCAAAAAATTCAAAATAATTTTTAAAAGGAAATATAATTATAATATTAATTACATAATAAAAAAAAAATAATAAGTAATAATAAAAGTAATATTTTTAAAATTAATTTCCTTTTTGGTCCAGGGTATTACTTACCTCAATCAGAGGAGGATTGAGGAAATAAAAGGTTAGGGGAGAAACGGATCTGTTGTATTTCCTTTCAATTATGATAATGAATTTTCATTAGACATCATTAGCTTCTTCAACGATTTTTCGATGTTGATTTTTATTTTTTTAGTAGGTAGCTGCTGATGCATGGTGGGATTAATTTTTTGTTGTAGATCGGTAATTTGCAAGAACCCTTATAAATAAGGAGCTCGTGTTAAAAACTTTTGTTGAAGAGTTGAACAGACTTATTGGACGAGGTATGATTTCTATAGTTTTCCTGTTGACCAACCACGATTGACCCACAGGTTGTGGTAGTTTTTGGAGCCAAGCCCAATTCAATTTCCTTATTTATTTTAATTTTCTGTGTTAATTGTTTTCATGTAACATTATGAACGTAATGTTATCTCATTTTTTTAAACTGAGATTTTCTGGTAATCATTTTAGCGAATTTGGATTAATTGATTATTATTGTTACATTTTGAAGGAGTTCTGAGAGACAAAGTTAAGGGTTTGGACAGAATACCGAGGACGTTATATTGCTGAGTAACTGTAATAGTGGGTGCGATTCAGGGAGGTGTTGACTAGTTGATTTGATAGTTGATCGTGATTACATTAACCGATATTGAAACTTTTTTTACTGTTCAATAAAAGTTATTGCTGTCAAGTTTTCCAGCCGTATAACTATTTCAACCTAACCATTATTAAAGATTTGAGAGTCAGGTTGAGTGAGTTTAGTAAATATTAAAGTATTACCAAAATTAAAATGCAAAATATTGAGAGGATGGACAAAAATGTAGTTAATAACTTCTAAGAGAACCAAGTGACTTTTTAAAAGTTAAGTAAAATCAATATCCCAGGTATATTTTTTTGTTTTTATATTGCCTGATGAGTTGGTCAGCCATATTTTAAACCTTCCAGGTAAGCTATGAAATGAAATTTACAGGGTTATAGAGTGACCATGTTTTTTAGATGGTATCGATTACTGATTTAAGCACTGTTTTTTAAAAGAATGAGTTGCAAAAATAAATGAACTAACTTTCTTTTTGCAAAGAGGCTAGATATTCTACTTTGGATTTTTCCAGGAACAATCGGTTTTGTTTATCTTCTTCATTTTCTTCGGCATCTAAACAAAACTTATTCAAACTAGGTCAATTTATGCATTTATGAAAAATAAAAGCCTAAGCCATGCAAATGCAAAAGTAATGTTCCGAAAATTAGCGAAAGAAATATGCAAAATCACATGCAAAACGTTTATATAGTCGGTAATGAAGAATAAGCCATCAAAATGTATTCACTCGGAGGTGGGACCGATGCTGCATCCTTAGAAGTCATATTTTTGTCTTTTCCTTTAGCTTTTGATTTAGATGAATTATTTCTACTTTTTGACTTCTCTTAAAATTTTAAATCAATTATTTTTCTGATAACAAAATTAAATTAAAAAAATTAATTAAATACAATAAAATTTTTATGATTAAATTAACTGTTTGTGATTAATAAAATTAAATTAAAAAAATTAAATAAATAAAATAAAATAAAATAAAATTTTTTATGATTAAATTAATCAAAATTGTTTGTGATTAATTAAATTAAATTAAATTAAATTAAATTAAATTAAATTAAATTAAATTAAATTAAATTAAATTAAATAAATCAAATTAAATTAAATTAAATATTACAAAAAACATTTTACCTGATGTATTTTTATCTTTAGCATCCTTTTTTGGTGTTGGGGTGCGACTTTTCTTTCCTTTTTTATCTCCTTTACCTTTTTCTGCAGCTGCCACAGGAGCGGGTTTCTCAGCATCTTCTTTTTGATCGATACAAGAAATTTCTAGTTCCAGCTAAAACGTTTTTTCGATAAACAAAAAGGAATTACATTATTTATTTTACAATTTCAAAAAAATAATATTTTTATAATTTTTCTTGTGAAATACGTATTGATTATTTATTTATAGATTTATTCTGGTATATCCAATTATTTTAAAATGAAAAATAAAAAAAACATTTTTTTATTTTATATTATTAATATTAATATTAATATTAATATTATAATTATTAATATTATTATTATTATTAATATTATTATTATTTTATTATTATTAATATTATTAATATTAATATTAATATTAATATTAATATTACTATTAATATTAATATTATTATTATTATTATTAATTAGCATCATAATTTTCCTAAAATTATTAATAAATTTTCAAAAGGACAAACGGAAAACTATTATATTGAAAATGATTTATAAATAGGTGTTTCACTGTTGAAAAGTAAAGAGATTGATTTCAGTGCAGTGAACTGTGATAATATAGATGAGTACCATAACATACCATGGCATTTGCTATAGTGTAACAGCTTTGCAAAGCATCAAACAGCAATCGTTCATCCAAATCAGTGGGAACAGATTGGGTTTCTGATTGCTTTTCAGTCTTCTTATCTGGCTTGCCTCCAGAAAGAAATTTGCTAATTGCGATGCTACTGGTGGACTTATCTCCTTTGGCAGGTTTTCTGCTTGACGAGACACCTAGATTATAGGAAATAATAACAATGCGAATGGGAAATAAAGTCAAACTTGTCAATGCAGCAGACGTGATTTGAGCTGCAGGGGTTTTGTATTCAATTAAAGGTATTCTTATTTTAAATAAAGCTTCTAAATCTTCTGGAGTCAGTTCCTTCATTTCTTCAACTACCTGATTTTCATTGACTGGTGCCTTTATTGTAGTAGCCTTAGCGCCTGGTTTTTTGACAGTAGGACTTATAGTGGTATTTGCAATGGCTGTTTTATTATCTTGACTTGGATCAGCGGTTTCGACCCGTTCATCTTTGGCAACTGGGATCTAATGTATAATTTATTATCCATTTTATATAGGTCATTAGAGAAATCTTGTCAATATTTCTTAAATTATTATATATATTATTATTATATATTTTCATTATGTGACTTCTTTCAGAAATTTTTAAAAAACAGATTTTCAGTTCTTTAAAATATTTGAAAAATATCAACTTAGAAATATAAATAAATTATAAACTCTTTTATTTTCTACAATTTTTTAGATGGTAAAGGTTTCAGTTTGAATGAGGAGGTTAAAAATCACTTGGATCAGTTTTTCTCGAATAAAGATATAACTTCAATGAAGTGGAATTCTGCATCTCCCCCAAAATGGCAAAGGTGTTGGACCAAAACGGTCAATATGTAATTGATTAAAATAGATGTTTACCACAAAATAATTTGACTTTGGTTTTTATCAAAAAAACGAAATTACTTTCCGAACAACCCAATATTAGATGAATTTGCTAAATTTTTACTATAGTATATTTCTCCTTGACAAAGGTGTAATTTTATTTAAAGGTTAGCTAAAATTCTTAAGATTCTTTTTAATAAAAACAGATTTTCAAATTTTTTAGGTTGCATCTTTTAAACAAGATTAACATATGTTAAATACAGTTAACAATGTCTATTCTCTCCATTCTTTTCCACCTGTCTATTTTACTACAAATATTATCACGGACAGTAATAGAAGGGTCCTCAGTGACAGCTTGCTTGACAGATCAATATTTTCAAGCGTTACCGCGAAGAAAAAACGGCCGTGATGCGAGTTGCCTTTTATCTTTTGCCATCCCTCTTTGAAACGCTTATTCCATAAATCAACTATGACATGATAGGATACTCTTTCCATCAATAACAAACAAATCCTTATAATTATCTTTTGTTGAATGATGAAAAAGAAGGCGTTATTTGACTATAGCTTTGCAATTCAATTTCTGAATAAAATTTTAAGCAGTTAACCAAAACAGGTAATCTAAAACATTCATAACAAATCAACTATACAGCATAAAGCTATCGATAATATGTCTAAAATATAAATAGATTATGTGTAATCAGAATAATAATGCAACGTTATTAATTAATTAAAGTTTTAGCGAACTGGTGTCTTATTACTTTTAGAACAGCCCTCCTATAATATATATTAAGTTCACACTCACCAAAATTAAAGTTTAATATTTTTAATATTATTTTTATACGAAATAAAAAATTTCATTGATAAATGTCGTTTGATATTAACAAGGACGAAATAATGAAAATTTAAACCTATAACAAATTTTATAAAAAGTGCAACCTTGAAAAATCTAAATAATTTTTAGATATATTTTCAATGTTTTATGTTTTGACTACAATGGAACTATTAAGCAATTAAACAAAAGATATAATCAAAATGCTTAATATCTAATTACTAAATTTTCTTAAATCAATCATTCATTAAAACAAAATTACTTCAACTAAAGGCATTCGAAGAAATTCGGCCTTGAATTCATCAAGTTGAGAGGTATTTATAGATTTGTAGTAATCTTTCAAGAATCTTATGACATCTTGAAACCTGTCAAATTCACATTGAATCAAATTCAAATATTGATTTGTCACCAATCCAACGTGGTCTTCAATCCAACGATTATTTTTTAACTTTTCCATCTCTTTTTCTGCTTCGACTTGATTTTCGTGGCTAATTTCCAATAGCTGATCTCTGAGATCCGAAATTCGTTGATGAAGTTCTTGTTGGACTTCATCATCGTCTCGCCATTCTTCAGCAATTTCATTAAAATCCTTTCAATAAAGAATATTAGTAAGGATTTACACAAGTAATAAAAATAGTAACAAAAAAGTCATATAAAGCTATGGATATAGAGTGTATAAGATCACATGGATTTTTAATTTAAATAATAATATTAATAATTTAATTTATAAAAGTTAAGCAATAATATAAAATTTGAGTTAATTAAAACAATAATAAAAAATATTAAAATTCATTTCAACTTATTAAATGATTCGCTTTAAATATTAGCATTATAGATAAATCAATAATTAAATAATTATATTTTATAATTAAATAATTCATTAAATTTAAAAATATATGGGTTACGGCTTAGAATATCACTGGTTTTAATAATTTGTTTGATAATTCAGTTTTGTGACTTTAATTAATTAAAATTTATGAACTTTTAACCTCTTGATGATAATAAAATTAGTTCTACAAGACGTTGAATTAACTCTACAAGAATATACGGGGATAAATTTGACATAAATCATTTTTATGAGTAAATTTTGCAGAGAAAGATTGATGAGAAACAGAATGAAAAAAAAATAGAGGAACAAGGTGTATCACAAGTCACAACGGCTAAAGTATTTGTGATGGAAAACAAAAGAGAACAGAAACAAGAAAAAAGATCGATATTAAGTAATTAGAAAACTTCAAGATAGAAGATATGAATGGAAAGACCAGAGAAGATGAATAAATTTCTTGAAAAGGGGGATATTATTAAAAATAATAATATTAATAATAATATAATGAATAATAATATTAATAATAATATAATGAATAATAATATTATTACTACTTATTGTAGTACGAATTAAAAAAATAATTTAATTAATTTATGACTTAATTAAACCTTTTGAAATTGATCTAAATATTCTTGTTTGGCATCAGGTCGGTCAAGAAATTTCCGAAACGCCGTTCTAATGGCATGCAAATAACCGAGTATTTCTTCACGGTCCATTCTGATCTCTCGAAAAACGGTTTTGCAATTTTCTCCATAAATATTATTCAACGACTCCCAAAATTCCACAAATGCCAAAGATAATTCCTGAAAATTAATAATCAATGAATCGTTTGATAAATTAAGTCAAATGAGAAATGAAAACTTTTAATATTGACAATATTGATATTTAAGATTGTTATATAATTAATAATAAGGGAATTTTTGTAAATTTTTTGAATATTTTTAAACATTTTTCTCATTCCCTCAAACGTAGATAGAAAACGAATAATCGTTTCGTATCTAAACGGTCATATCAAAATAGAAATATCTGATACTTTAAATATCAGTTTTTTTGCTGTAATAAAGATATATTTAAAAAAATAAATATTTAAAGGCTTGTTTAGATATATTTAAAGGAAGGTAGAGTAGATAGTGAGTGAAAAAGTAGAGTACGAAAGAAAGCATTGACAAATGAATATGTTCAGTTTTTACAAAGCACCATTGATGAGGTTACTAACGTTACACTGAAAGGTCTTCGGCAAAATTTAATTGATGTGTATAATGTCACATTTTCAACGAAAACAATTGATAAATACATTAAAAGTCTTAATTATTCATTCAAAAAATTCTCGTTGATTCCGGCTAGAGGGAATGATCCTAAATCACTCGAAGAAATAGCGATGTATTCCAGCATATTTTTTGAAATCTTGGCAAAACATGATGGCGGAAATCTAATTTTTGTTGATGAAGTTGGATTTAATGTTACGCCTCGAACAATGGTTGGTCGTTCTTTGCGTGATACTAAGGCTGTGTATGTTGTGTCAAATTTGAGATCAAGGAATATTTCCGAGTGCTGTACAATCACAAAGACATACATTATTAATTATCAAGTTCGAACATTTAATACCGAAAAATTTGCTTTTTATATCATTTCTTTGATTGAAGATTCGTGGTCGTCATGTCTTTATTATGGATAATGTCCCATTTCATAATGCGCAACAAATTAAAGAAATTCTTGAGAGTAGAAGTCATTTGTTATTTTATAAATTCAGCACTTCATTAATAAAATATCATCTTTGATTAAATATTAAATATGTATTTGAAACTGATTGTTGTAATGATCAAAAGTGAAAGAACAGATGTTCGTATTGTGCTATTTCCTGGATAGAAGAAGGAACTGGACGATGAACGAATAGTTCAAGAGAACAGTCACAGAAAGGAAATGGGAAATATTACATATTTAAAAGTTTTCCTCGGCGTTCTGATTGATAAGTAGGGAGTAATGAGACGAGTCATAAATTTTTTGCAAACGGCACAAACGGATTGATATATATGCACACTCTTATCGGAGATCTTTGCGGTTATTATTGTGGATAAAAAGGAATTTTTGAGAGCACTATTTTATAAAAAAAGCATTTACAGAAGATGATCTGTTCGTTTTATGTTATAAATATTCCAAATTGCAGCAAAAATATTAAATCATTTTCTCCATGGTCTCCTTTTCAATGGATCACTATGTATAATTTGTTATTCAAATAAAAATAAAATCAATTTTTAAAATGTTTTATTAAGTTACTCTTTGAAGAAACATTGAACCTTTTGATATCAATTTTGTAAAGATTTTTACACTGAGTTAAGCCAAAAATTGAGTAAACGAAAATTTCTTTTCCATATATATTTATCTAGGGTATCAGTAGTCGAGAAAGTTCTTGCCTTTAAATAACTTTAAGAGGATTGAGAACGAATTTGAAGGAAAGTAAAAAATAATATTCTCTTGATCCACTGTGATTATTGGAAAACTAGTAATTGTTATTGATTTTGTCATTTGATAAAAAACATGTTTAAAAACCACGACTTTATCTGAATTGATTTTTATTTGGAGTCATCGTGTTGTTTACTGGATTATTAGTACTACCGCTAAATAAACTTCCATTATTGAATAATATTATTAAGTGTTCAGATCGTTCCAGCAAACATAGTGAAATTTTGAGTATTTTAGCTTGGTCTTTTAGTTTTCATTACTAAATCATTGATCGGAACTCTCAGTAAATACTATTTGTTCCAAAACTATATTATTTATTACATAAAAATTAGAATTTTTTTTGAAAATTGATTTATGAACCTGGTTAAGAGGTTTGTTGCAGTAAATCCAATCCACATCTCCAGGTTGTGGCTCAATAACCTCTGGTGCAGTAATTGTCTCCGTCTTCTCTGTTTCTGCTGGAGCAGCATTTTTGGTCTTCTTGTTTTTACCACTTCCACTTCGACTACCTTTACTACTAGTTTTGCTTGCTTTGCTACCTTTTCTATTATTAGGCTTTGTATCTAAAGGATAGAGTTAACAAATGAAGTATTATTCATAAAAACCTTTTTTCTTTGGCGCTTCTTTGCTTGATCCTTTTTTCTCAACTTTTGAATTTATGCTTTCAGTTTTTGATTTGCTTCGGCTCTTTCTAGAAGAAGGCTTTTTATCTGATGATCTACTTTTAGCACTGCTGGCTCTAGAAGATGGTTTTGACTTTCGATCAGTAGATAATTTTGAATAAACGACCTATAGAGATATTTTATTGTCTAGAAGAATTCTTTTAAATAGAACCTCATTCGAAACTCCGTCCAGATCAATATCTGATCTCAACTCTGTAATAAGCCCCTGGTCCGTTGGTGGTTCAATTTCGATTGCCTGAGATATAGGTTCAACAACTGATTCTGGTTCTTCTTTCTTTCTGATGATCTCATCTAATAAGATTTCGACTTGCAAATAAACCTGTGAAGCTGATACTTCGTTGCTTGAATCAATCGTTTTTATTAATTTATCATTTATTCGGGAATAAAACTTGGACAGTTTTGGCCAATGATTGGCAAAATTGGTTAAGCTTGTTTGCAAATTTGCAATCACATTTTTGGTATTATTTGAAATCTAAGATATAAAATAATAAATTATAATTATAACTATCCTTTATATTTTGGTAGGTTGTATCAAGTTTCCGTCGATTCAAAATTCACACAAGCTATATTGCTGTTATATGAAAAATAACAAAATATAAGTTTTTTTAAACTTAAGAACCGTTATTATCATAATTTCACCAAACATAAACCATTACTCTTATCCAAAATCAATTCCTTTGAACACATTTTACAGGAGGTTCATCATCTAACATTAATTATTTACATTTCGTTTCATTAATAAAATAGAACGAGTTTTCATTTGTAGTAGCAACACGAAAAATGGTCATCTGAATGATTTTGCAATGGTTCTTTTTTTACAGATTTCAAAGCGCCTTTGAGTTTGACGTTCCGGTAACTCATGCAGATCTAATATAAGTCGCTTATAGTTGTATCCAAGTTTTCTCAGTTGTCAATAAATGGTGTTTTTCAATGGTTTATTCATCATAGATAAATCACGTGAGGAGGCATGTGAATGATAATTAATACTTCGTGTAGAACACCTTCATTTATCACAGGTCTCCCTTGCTGGGACTTATCTTCGAGGTTAGTATCTCCTTTTTGAAACTTTTAAAATCAATTTGAGACTGACCTATATTCAATGAAATCTTCTCTTTTAATATCACAAATGGTCCTTGTGGATGCAGCAATAATAAATCCCAGTATCATATAATGACGGATCCAACCTCGAATTGCAATTTTTTTGTATTCAATTTACCATAATTATAAATTCAAATAAATGCAGTGATGTGCTTATTTAAACAAAACTTGCCAATATGCTTTGATCGTAAAATATCAATGATTAAATCAAACTTTTAAGAATTGTTATTAAAAATATTTCTTTTGATAAAATAAAATTAAACTGTCAAAATCGCAGAAACTTTTAATACAACCTGATATAAAATAAACGTGTCTCAAATTAAGACGAATTGTAATGCAGTTTAATGTTGATAGTCAATGGTGTGACTGGAATATGAATAGTTTAGGAGGGGTCAAAGAAATTAGGGACATGTAGACGAACTAGTTAAAAACTGCAGAAAAAGACACGTAATCACATTTTCTGGAACTTACACTAATAAAATTAGAAATTGTAATAAATAAGAGGTAAATCATGTACTGACCAAAAATTCAAAAAAATAACATTACGTCTGATTTATTATTTAATTGATTTTCAGAACAAGACATGGCCCTTGCTAAGCAGTCACTGTCGTCGATGTTAAGAAAGATCAATGCATCAAGGCTGCTTTGTATTTTCGTAATCGCTGGTTTAACGTTCTTTTTTCGACTGAATTTTAAATTCGGTTCTTCATACCCTGTAAAACTTTTCTCAAATAATTTTGCTTGTTGGTAGGTGGTTGGAAAGTCATCTATAATCCAACCAGTACCTTCTGGAATACGTCTTTTCATAATATATTATTAATGCAATAGATCATGAAAAATGATTTACTGGATGTATTCAATGATACAGTCGACTAGCAGCTGATCATTGACTGATTTTCCATCCATAAGATCCTCTTTGACTTTCTCACCCAATGCTGCTCGTCGTGATGGCTATAACATTAAATCATGGAAATGTAAAAATCAGAAATGCAATAAAATATTAAACTATTGATAGAGAAATTCTTCAATCATTTATTATTATTATT
>JBBMKC010249052.1:0-10433 GCA_037834085.1 Bipalium vagum
ATTTTTTTAAAATAAATGTTATGAAATATGTACTTGTTTTAATTTTCTTTGTTTTCTATAGGTGTTCCTAAACTTTCCACGGGTATTATAAATTTTATTTTGATTTTTCTAATTTGTAAGACTTGATAAAAAACGGGGTTTTTTTGAAACACAAAATACTTTGATAATAATAATAATAATAATAAATGAAAATTTTAAAAGTATAAGGAAAATGTGAAGATTTTTTAATGGAAGACTGATATTTCTAATCTAATAATAAATTAAAAAATTTCTTAAAAACTTTATAAAAATTTTGAATATTTTTTTAGAAAATTACAGGGATCAACGGAAAGTTTTCTTTATTTTTCCTGATGATATTGAAAACTGGGGTGTATTATGAAATTTATTTGTACTAATATTATTTTATTCAAATGAATTTTAAATAAAAATTTGGGATAAGTTTTGAAAAATCAATAAATCTTCAATTTATTTAATCAAAAAATCCTATGCAGTTTCCTTTGCTATTGAAACTAGAGTTGAAAAAATTTTTCAATCCGATACCAGATATCACAGAAATGACAAAAACCCTCCCATGAATTAATTGTTTTTAGAAAAATACTTTTTATCTATCATACGCGTTTACTTTGGTTGACAAAAATTATTCACCTGGAAAATTTTGATTGATCATAAGTAGATAACAGATCGTGATTTTTTTTACATTATTTTATTATTTAAATCAATTTTTACGTAGATTTTGAAAAAAGATTAAGATTAAAATCGACAAATAAAAATTTTTATGCGAAACATACTCTTTTTAGTAAAGAAATCCCGGGAGTATTTGCCTGATAGAGCAATGTGACGAGGTATTGGTCCGAGCAATTCGATGATATGTGCCAGATGATCATCATCTCGAGAATAATCTTCTCCGGAATGAGGTTCAAACAGATAATCACCCGTAGCAAGTTCAAAAGCCTGCATAATGTTCTGTTGAAAGAAGCAAATGAAAATTTTAGAAACCATGCAAGCGGTACTCCATATATCGGCTGCAGTATCGTAACCAGCACCAATTAATACTTCAAGTGCCCGATACTGACGAGTTTGGATGTCTTCGGTAAAATGGTGAAATGTCCAACAAGCATTTCCTAAATCTGCAATTTTCACTTGGATCGGACAAGCCTGAAATCGTTCAATTTAAATACAATTAGTTTTTCAAAAATATATCTACCTCTTTACTGGGATCTGGTTCGGAAATTGGATGATCCAACAATATCGATCGCCTATCACCTTTGTTTGCCACTTCAGTGCTGCCAGTCGCACCACTGGCATCACTGGTCGTTGATTGGAACATTTTCGTAGCACATTTATTGCAAGCAGTCACTTTTAATAATGTATCTGGATGAACAATTGTAGAAAAGCGATTTCCTTCTAAATGCATTTTAACTGGTTCTTGTGGCACAGTCGAAAGTTGATCATTTACGTCGGTTTTCCTATCAACATAATTGTGGAATTTATTTCTAGGAGACGGTTCTCTATCTCTAACAATCCTTTTAATCTTTTTCAGACTTGACGTATCCGATGCAGACTCCTAGTAGCAATAAAAATCGTTAAAACATATCAATCAATAATAATTAATTTTAATGTTATCCATTTTATTGTTTTCGTTACATTAAATAACCAAATTTAGATATTTCTAAAACCGATACATTGTTATCTGATTCACAGTTCACAGATTCCGGTTTATCTTCCTCCAACTTTAGTTTCGTGTCCAGACCAATTTCTTCAATGGCAATAAATGCATCTGAAAACCAAAACAAGAATGTTATAAGAAAAAAAAATAATTTCAGACACCAATGACGGAGGTCATTTGATTGTAAGAGTTAAAAATTGACATAGATCACCAATTTTATTACATCGATCACAATATTTACATTAATTAATATATTCGTAAAATAGAAATATCAGAATTTATATAATTTTTCGAATTTTCAGATAAAATATTGGGTAAATTTATCAAAAACCTGATTATGTTATATGACAAAACAATTTTTATAATGAAGACACAAAAAAACATTTTTATTTTAAATTTGGAATCCTTTTTCACTTCATACTTCTCGGATCTCTCGATCACAATTTTTTTTCCAGATATCTGTATAATATCTTCGTAAGAGAAATAAATGACTATGTTAAAGTGCTTCCAAACACTTTTTTTATCTCCATAAATACAGCTTTTTATTTTATTGTTACCAGCGTGTTTTATCAGTTTAGTTTAAAGGAAAAAATACACTTAATATATGAAAAATCAGAAAAACGTGTAAAAAATGACTTTAAAACTTTTAAAAATTTTGAGTTCCTTTCGACACAGTAAATTCTCTGTAATTGATGATGAGACTTATTGTTCGATTGATTCAAATCAAGTATCAGGTAATGGTTACTTAAAATTTGTTGATGAAATTAATACTGATGCTAAATCAAAACGAAAACCAAAGTTTCATCATATTTATTTTATATTGTAAGCAATTTCCCAAGATGATCAAGTACCTGAACCATATATCACTAATGATATATTGAAAAAAAATTTATCTTGAAGAAGGCATCAAAAAACGTTAATGATCATGATATTAATTTTAGATCTGATATGGCGAGTTCAAATGATTCAAAAATAGTTTGCGATTACCTTGATCAGCAAAAAATCGATGATGTTAAAAGGAATAAAAAATGCACCTTCTGTACCTAATCAATGACTTAATGAAAGATTTTTGGCTTTATGAAAGAGAAATTACAAGCAATTAAACAAAGTTTGTAAATTTAGAAGATTTGATTGAAAAATTGAAGAGAAAGAGCAGATAAAATCGGTGCTACAAACTTTTAGTAATTTATATAATGGTGGCCATAAAGGTATGTAGATGTTTGTGGGTTTAATAAACTTTATTCTTGTTCTTGAAAATGCAAAAATATATCTTCTAGTTTTTTCAATAGACTTATTTAAAAACTGCGACATTAAACCTCCTTCACCCTTCATAAAAGCAAAAATATTTACAAATATATAAAAAAATAATTAGACAAGAAAAATTTTAAAAATATTTTTTCTAGAACTGGTTAAAATAATTAAAAATACGAAATTTTTCATTAATATGAAGATATATTAAATAGACACTCGTCTTAGGTATTTTTTTTACTGAGATAAACTTTCACAAATTGATATTGAAATGAAATAACAATAAAAGCAACTGTCAATATTTTTTGCTTGAAGATTCTGGTGACTAATTTCTGTTATTATTATTAATTTCATAAAAATGAAATTAATATGACTGATTGTCAAATTAAAGATCAATAAATAGATAGTGATACATATCAGCTAAGATTATCCTGATGTGTGACACACTTCCACTGCACCGTTCTTTTGTTTTGCAAATAAATTTTGCTCATTTTCGTTCATTAGAAATAAAACAAAATTAGTTTTGCACTTTAAAATCAGTTGAGTGACATTAATCTGAGATTTTAGAACAATCAATAAGATAATATTTAAAAATTATTATAATATTTTGAGTAATTGAAAATCTGAATATCGGACAGAATAGTAGAAAAATTAATAATACAAAGCATTCAATTTTGTCAAAAGATTACCTGATTGTTCATTGATTTGATCGATATGAGTTTTATCAATTTGATTTTCTGATTCTGATATTGGCGATTTATTGAATGTACTGATCGCATCGATAACAACATCGATTTCATAGGCCTTTGAGTTATCTATATTTTCCAAGCTTCCAGAAACATCACCGACTGACATTCGACAATAAATACAAATTTGATCTTTGGAATTTGTTAATTTCTTCTTCTCTATTTCCCGAATTTCTAGTTCCTCAATTTCATTTAATTCCTGTTCAAGAATTTTCTGTTGTTTTTTCTGTTTCTTTTTCAAGCGTTTCCTTTTATTTTTGCTCATCTTAATAGTTTTTTCCGAAACGCTTTTAGGAGCTGTGCTTACTAAATGTAAAATTCGAAATAAAATGGCACTGTTTGAGTGAAAAAGACAAAAAAAACCCGAAGAAGCAAGAAGAGGAACACCTCTTCGCTGACAATCCAGTGCCTCGGCTGCTAGTCGTCGAACGTGAGAATCTGAAACGCAGAGTAATATGTTTTCCGGTTTAATATCCGTATGTATAATGCGACATTTTGTGTGAAGATAATGTAGGCCTTCGAGAGTCTGAAAATGTTTCATTTAACATAAATTTTAATTCTACACTTGTTCTTAAGCATTTTGATGACATTTTACATACAGATCATTTTAAAAACCAGTAGGTTTACCTGCCGTATGATTGTGCGAACATTTTTTCGCGGTATCCCACGATAATTGGACTTAATGATTAATTTCAGCAAATTGCACCCTAAAACTTCGAATATCATACAGACATCTGAAATCAATTTTTAAAGAAAAAAATTCAAAGAAAAATAAATACGGGTTCCATTGACACCAGTGACTTTGAAATCATCAATAAGCTGAACTGTCCTTTCACGAAATTTATGAGAAGGGTCTGCTTCTCTCACCTATACAATCATAAAAAGAAATTTTTTAATAATTATTTATGGAGATTTTTATGATTTAAATTAATTACATTACAAAAATGTTTGATATAACAATTTTCAATTACCCTAATTATACAGGATGTCAATTAAATAGATTTACAACTAAACTAAAATATTCCAGTAACATCAGATGTGTAATATAACTCTAAAAAAAGATTAATGGAAGTTTTACATCTGCCAAATTCAACACATATTTTAGATTAAATAAATTTTTAATAAATATTCTTTCATTTGACGATATCAATTTTAGTATATAAAAATAGAATAAAACAAATATAGAAGCAAGCATTGATTTCCTATTTCGTGATTTATAAACCTTTTCTTTCATGTATGCATCTACAAATATTTATGAGTTAGAAAATGAACGATGAAAATAAAAATAATGATAACAGGTGAAAACTGATTCACGTTTTTCGAGGACTAATTTATTATATTAGCGGAATAATAATTATTATAATCATACAATATTAATATTAGTGTCAAAACAAGGAATTATTAATGATTAATAAAACTCCAATTGAATTTTATTATTTTAGTGATTGAAGATGACTGATCTGTGAACATTTTCACTACGCGTTATATTTTCTGAGATATACTTTAAACATAATTGGCACCTACCAATTAATTGACAAATATTGTTCATAAATGATTTAATTATAAGATTTTTATAGAATATCTCAAAGATACCTAATTAGACATTTCAATATTGATAATTATTTATTTTTTTCGTTTTGAAAAATAAAAAAAATGAAACTAGTTACTGTTGAAATATTTAAAAAATGTTTAGATTTAGAAATGTTACTTATTAATATGGCATGAACGAAAAAGATCGGATTATAATTTCTGTATTTTATCTCTTAGCTATGATATTTGCAATTTGTTTTAATTAATAAATACTTAGATAACTGCGTTGTTTTTTTAGGAGTTCTAAACATGATTTTACTGGAAACCAAACCGGAAACGTGAATGTTGTTACAAGACAACAAAAGAAAATTATTATGGAAACTTTACCGATGAGGAACTTTTAAACTTCCTGATTCGGTAGTACAATGAAAGAATCACGACCGAACCTGACAAGTAGTTAAAGGATATCGAAGATTTGTTGAATATTAATGAGGTGTGCCTCATTAGTGTTTCTAACTTTTTGTCCGAAAAAGCAACAATTTTGTGGCGAAATTTTTAAACCTCGACTAAAGAGGATGCAAAAATCCGGTTTACTGATTCATTCACAGTAAAAACACCTTTTACCGATCTACTTGTGGATTTTACAAAAGTGAATCAAAATGAATATGAACGCTTTGCAACTTTTGAAATTCGAGTTCGGAATTTATTGGATTCTGTCCTGGATTAAGTGATAGAAAAAATAGTGAAAGATTTTTTATCAAAGCAGGCTAAAAATACAGGATTCAAAAAATCCCTAATAACTAAACCCAATAGTCCATTATTATTCGAAATTTGGCTAAATTATACGAAACGAAAAAACTAATTAAGGAATCACCAGTATAAAGAAGAAGCTAAGCAAATGTAGTCCAAAAATATTTCTCTTGGAAAAAATCAATATTCCCAGGTATGGATGAGTCATTGAGAATCTTAACTTAAAGACAAATTCAAGTTCTCCGATTGTGTTGAGATCGCATGTTAGCCCTCTATCGGGAAGCCAGTTTTAGAGGGTTTAACAGACAAGAAGACGTTGAACCTCTGAAAATTTACCCAGGTCAGATAGAAATGCCAGTTTATTCAATGAAGCACATTGCTAGACATCTGTATTCCTCTGAGACAGAACACGAGAAGATTTTGAAATAAATTATTCGTCGAATTGCAAAAACTGCACTGAAAGTAATTCCAACCTAATGCAAATTTCATCAACGGTAACTTGTTTTCTTGGATCACACTGTTAGTATTACTGGAATTTAAACAAAGAAAAAGAAGACTGAAGAACCTTATGAATGCAGAACGCCCAGGATATGTTTCTCAGCAGCGACAAATTTTGAGTTTGAATAATTACTATCGACATTACTAGACAATGTCAGAAGAGTTTACAATAATTGAAGGATAAGTTATGCAAAGCTCCAGTTTTAGATTTTTCCTAGGAAAACTCGTGATTGATACTGATGCAAGTTTTTTATCTATTGGAGCAGTCTTGAGTCAGATCAAGGAAGACGGGACGGAAGTGGTGATTGCTTATGACTCAAGACATTTATCATGAGTTTGGATGTTGCAAAACCAGAAAAGAGGTATTATCACTGTATGAATTCGTTCTCCATTTCAAACAATATTAATACGTCAAACGTTTTATTGCTCGTAAAAAACACAAAAGTCTAGTTTTTATGCATTCTACAAAATATCCAATTAGTTCGTAATTTCAAACTTGATTACTTAATCTGAGAAAATTCAACTACAGAAAAATAGTGGAGCACACTAACACTAGTGGCATGCCAAGATTATCAAATGTTTCATGTTCTCAATGTCCGACGAAACATGAACTTGCAAAATTAGAAAAGGCAAAAACCACATATTAATATATCAATGTTCTGAAAAGTGATCCTAGTCCGGAAAAAATGGATAGAATAAAATTGAACAAAATTCAGACCCCATGATAACTGAACTCAAATTTTATTTGGTAGAGGGGAGGAGAAACATAGTTAGGACAGAGTAATCTCTTTAATATGTTGCATTACTTGAATATAGTTGATAAGTTACAGGTTTTAAGGAAAAATTAACAAAACCTAATAATTATTCCAGGAAGTATCAGAGAATTCGTGAAGGAGATTCAATCTGAAGTGTATCATTTTGGAAGGAGATAGAAGAAAAAACCAGTATTTTTGACCATTAATGCGTAATACAATTAAAATTTGTTTAAAGATTTTTGATGTTTGTTCTAAAACAAAATAAATCAAAGGCGTAACAAAGAAAATCTTATTATTAATTATAGGAAAAGAATAGGACTCTATAAACGGAACCAATCGATTTTCTAGACAGTTCTTAACTTAAATCTCACTATTGATTATTCCTTTATGTAAAAATTCCTTACTTTTTCTCCACGTGAACATATTGCTTGTCAAACAAAATATTTTAAAGGTAACTTTGATATTTTTTTTATTTTTATATTTTGGTGCTATGTATCCTCTTTGCGTCACAACATGAAATTCCTGTCTTGGAATTTGATTGAAGTCAGTAACGCAGTATGTTTTGTCATCCAAAATACAACATTCAAATTTTGTTAAAAAATCAGCGTATAACTTTTTAACTCGTTTTTAGGCGACTATTTCCTTAGTTTCATCTTTATGTGGGACTTTTTGCATTGATAGAGTAAGATCTCTTTGAAATGTTCTAACTTTCTTTGCAATTTCCTTATTTGCTGCACATGTACTAGAACAGTTTTTCTATCGAAGGTCAAGGTTTTACGATAATTGGCCAAAACATTTTACACTGTTGAGCGAGGCAGTTTTAATTGCTTGGCGGCGATATTTCAATGAGAAATAGTTATGTCTTGCAAGTATTTAATTGCAAGTCCAATAATAATTTTCGAATAAAAATTTCAGTAGTCCATATATTTATTAACACCAGTCTGATTAAACAAAAAGGTAATCAAACCTTTTAGTGATATTCAAACACAAAATCCACATACCATATATTATGATGATATTGCAAGTACAAAACAATTTATAGAATGTATAAACCTGTTAGATTTTCGTCATCATCGATCGTTTTAGCAAATTGGTGAGTCTAAGTGTAGCTTCAAGAATTGATTATCAGTCTATTTTCAAGGCGATTATGAATAACTGGATTTATAAATTTGGTATGCCTATGATCATTTTAACAGATATAGGAAAGAATTTTGAGTGCGTGGCTGCAGTAAAAGTGGAAAGACATGGGAATACAAGTTGAGTATAGTTCCCCTTATCAACATCAATCAAATTGGTTGGTAGATCGAGTTATAAGGACTAAATGAGATATGATCTCTACATTATTAAAAAATAGATATAAAGAAAAGAACTGGCATGAATTGCTTCCAAGAATAGAATTTATTTTTTTCACACAACAAAGTTCGAAGTTCTCGTCTTTTGAAATAGTTTTGGGATACCCAGTAGGATTTCGAGGAAACAGATATCACTAAAGAAGTCAAGCAAAATGTGGAGATGGCAGCAAATAAAATGAGATCATTTGAAAAGTAAGGTCACAGAGAATTTGAAGTCGGAGATTATGTGTTAGATAAAATCGAATCACAACAAAACAAGAAACATTATTTCCAATATGAAGGTCCTTATGAAATTACGAGGTTTGTATCACATCAAATTGAATGGCCCTAAGGAAAATATCCATAGCCCTGTTCGAATGATATTTTCAATTTGTCTTAATTAATAAATATTTTTGCTTTTTAAATGAGTATTAAACAAGATTTTCTCTCTAAATTGAGAAAATTAAATCAGAAAATCATATTATATATTAAGAACAAAAGAAATTTTTTAATATGATCAATAAAACTGTGAAAATGTTCAAAAGTGAATAATGAAAGAAAAATAAGAATAGTCTACAAAAATTTTCCTTCAGTGTATATTTTTGTCAAGCCCGCACAACAATAATTACGAACTGTCAACAATTTTGAAATAAAAAGTTCAAACTAAAATCGATTTCAATTTATGGTGACAAGAGAAAATGTGTATAGCATAATTGCAAATTGTAAAATGTCAAAATCTGACAGGTCACCCACTTGTCTATTGACTGACGTTAAAATATTCCAATTTCGATATATATATAGTAAAGTTTTCATATTCAACAATAGTTATTTTATAGTAGAATATTATTGATTTACAGAATATAGATTTTCTTACTATCAAAGCCATTTCAAAAATGTAGTAACTTTTTCAACCAAATTCTTTTTAAAGTGCGTAATGGTGAAAAATTAGTAAATTGGTTAAGAAATTATTATTTGGTAATTTTCAAATAACTAAAAGTGATACAGATTCAACTTTTTAAAGGATTTCTTAATAACTATTAACCAAAACTGAAGTTAAAACTAAATCGAAATTTTATATATTACGATTTCAAATATAAGATTACAATAATCATACAGCAGAATATTAGTTAAGTTTCTTATCTATATAAGGTTACATTAAATTAAAATTATTGTTCATAATTTATCGTAAATGATAATAATAATTTAATTACTAGTACTATTTTTACATTGATAGCCATTGTTGAAAACACTCCCTCTGTTGTTAAAGTTACGTTTTATATTACAATGTCTTCAACAAATAATAATAGCTAATTATTATATTCAGAAATCACTTGACAGTAACTAGATTTATGAAGATTATTTAATGATTTTTCAAATCAAAATATCTAAAACTAAATTTTCTTCATTTTAAATATTTATAAATTACAGGGGTTTTACTCTCATTTTGTATGTGTCTAAATTTTGAATTTATGTAAATAAATTTTAAATTCGCTTAAATGCATAATTAAATACGTTTTGTAAATTTGTGGAATAATTTTAAACATTCTCCCATGCTCTAAAATTAAGATAGAAAACAAATAATCGATTCGTATCTTAATGGCCATACCAAAAAAAGAAATATCTGATATTTTAAATATCAAATTAACAGAAGCTTATGCTGTAATAAAGGTATATTAACAAAATTACATATTTAAAGGTACAGTGAAACCTGCTACATTGAACACCTCCCCTAAATGAACGCCTGTCTACATTGAACATTTTGTTTCCTGCGCAACTATTTTATATACATGGTGCCCACTGGAAAAGCGTAAAATTGATATTATATCTTGAAAAAAAGAATTCTCGAGATATATCAACACATAATTATAACCTTGAACTTTAATATATATACGATGTTTTATAATCTTGT
>JBBMKC010249063.1:0-20629 GCA_037834085.1 Bipalium vagum
TATTATTAGTATAACAATTATCTAAAAAAAGAAAAGAAAGAAAGATTAATAAAGAAGTAAGAATAAAATATATAAAATAAAAAAAAAAATTATTATTATTATTATTATTATTATTATTAAATATATATTCAGTTGTGCAAATTATTGTTTTACCTTGTTCAAGTGGAACACTTAATTTTAGAACATTCTACCTTTAGAACTATTAGAATATTTGTCGTGGGAAAATTTCTATTATTCACAAACTGTTCATCAATCAATAAATTCTAATATTAAAATCAATTCTCATTTATTACATGAGA
This sequence comes from Bipalium vagum, assembly GCA_037834085.1. Classification (NCBI taxonomy): domain Eukaryota; kingdom Metazoa; phylum Platyhelminthes; order Tricladida; family Geoplanidae; genus Bipalium; species Bipalium vagum. Next base: position 300 of record JBBMKC010249063.1, read on the forward strand.
AAATTTCCCTTAAACATTTCTGTTATATTGTTTTCTATAGCAAACTTGATCTTTCCGATTTCTGTTATTATTTCTGTCGCTTGCAAAATTGCAGAATCTCACATATTTTGCCATTAATCTTTGGTGGAACAAATTATTATTTTATTGATATTGACATAATCTGGAAATTATCTTTGAACATTCAACAGAAAACAAGCATAATTATATTTCATTCATTTTTCTGTTGAAAAGAATAAAATTTAAAATATTTTCCAATGTTCAAGCTCATCAATTATTGATGCAATTTGTAGAAATTTATCCCACAGATTCAGTGACCGTCAGACAAAACATACGTTAACCCATTCACCCATTCACCCATTCCATATCGCTCCAATATGCAGGGGAAGCAGCGGAATAAACAATTTCCATTACATAATTAGAAACCACTTCTCTCAATAATAGACTTTGTGATTTGTATGTAGCCCATATGTTTGTCGAGCTTTAAGATAAACTAATCAAATTTTTACCACTTCCACTCACATTGTTTTATTTCTTTAGAAAATTTTTAGTTTTTAATTTTTTGCAAAAATTCACAATGTAGGGGTTCAGAAAATCTTGTAAAATTTCTACATTAAAAAAAAATAATTTTACTGAATTATTACAAGGGTAAATAAAAATTGTTTCATTAATTATTGAACGTTATCGTTTATTAATTTAACACTTTATTTATATAACGATTATTTTTGTTTTAATATATAAAAATTTAAGTTGCATTTATACTGATTTTTGAAATAATGAAGATTCAAATAAAAGATATTTTTGCATTTTAAACAAACAAAAGATGAATTGTCTAGAAAAACAAATTAATTAAATGAAAAAAAAATTTAAATTTATTTTATATCACACAAGTTTAGAGTAAATTTTTGTTATAACTCATTTAGGTTTTTCTCCACGTTTCGACTGCTTTAGAGAAACATTCTTCAGCATTCAAAATCTTATCGGCAACGACCTTTCATCCACAGCCAACTATCAACATGCTCCTTCATTATTAGACACAAATATTTATTTTAATGTGACCCAGTTTATGGCCCACTGCAGTTCCAAGAAAGATGATTTCTGAGTTTCAGTATGTCAACCAGTATAGTTTCAGTATAGTATACACAGACAATAAGACAGTCTTAAAGATGCCTGTTAGCGTTCACAGAGGATAAACCCAAGCAGTTTCTACTTATTCCATTCGAAAATATTTAACAGAAAACTGAAACCTGTTCAAAAACAAAAATCATAACTAGAGAGCCAGGATGGAACATTTAATATTCATAAGATGAAATGATTTCATAAAAAATGATTGGCGAAAAAGGTTTTGTTGCAGATTTTCAAATTGAGCTGTTTATATGGATGATACCAATTGGCCCACATTTGTAAAGACCTGATCATGAATGCAGAAAACATTCTGATCTCTAATTTTAAAAATGGTAATGAAATTTTCAATATAATATTATATATTATAATAATATAATATATAAGAAAATATTATTGAATTTGTTTTCAATAACAACCGTTTATTACATTATTTATAGGTCTTTCTTAAATAATGTATTAGAAAGTTAAATTTCATGTCGTTATTCGTTATTTGAATGTAAAGAACATGCTGCAAAGCATTGGAATCAGAAAATTATGTAGTTGAGTCGACCTACATTTTTTTATACCAGATATACAAATAAAGCCTTTGAAAGCTTGCAAAAATATGTAGCCCTACTCCATGCTCTTTGAAGAATATAATAGGAGAGGATAAAATGCCATTTACTCTTTATGTTCCATACTTGAATGGGTTTAACCAGTTGAAAAGCCAACAAAAAAGATTCGGTCATATACATCTCATCCAAAAATTTTATGCTTATCAACACTACCTTTTCTTGGACAAAAAACCTTATGAGGAGGTGGTGTGCTAAAGTTAGGTACACATTTTTACTCTCAAGAACAAATCTTCTTAATTTCAAAAGATATTAAATGTATCATTTGCTAAATAAAATCAAATGATTGTTGAAATGCTGTTCAGAAAGACGATATTGCATTGACGGAAAAAGGCAATAATCACTTAGTGCGATATCTGACGAGTATTGTGAGTAAGGTAAAACTTCTCATCCAAGTTCTGATCTCGTATTCTTTAACAAAATCGAAATTTGAGGTCAAGCCTCTAGCCGATTAGAATAAAAAAAGAACATATATTTTATATCACACTTTCCGTTTTCCCCTTCTTCAAGCAAACATTCATCAGCATTCAATATCATACAGGAACGTTTGAGCATACTTCTTCATCATTCAGCAGACACATTCATTTGGATCAGCTTATGGCTCACTGTTGTTCCAAGAAAGATGACTTTTTGGTTAATTTGGTTTTTGGTTTTCAGTGTTTGAATTCCGTTGAGTTTTGCGAAATCTGAATATCATCAAAAAATAAACTAATACTGTGCTGCTGAAAAGAAACGTCTATCCAATACCGATTGGTAAACAAGTAAAAAGAACCAGTCAAAAGTTGTTTGGAGGATTCATAATAGACCGTCTGCTGACCCAAAAGGTTTTCTTTTCGTTGAGAAAAGAACATAATACCCATTGATCATAAAGAAAAAATAAAAAATCTTGTGTTCAAATGTATTTCTTAGCATGGGATACTCAGACAATTAGGTACTCCTAATGAGAACTGTTCTCTTTGAATTTTATCAACAGCAACAACTGATTCATTATCTAAACTTAAAATATTTATCAAAAATCGATACAAACTTACGATATGGCATTAAATAGTCTACGAATGGTAAATTTATTGACACTAATAAAATATAATGACAAAAAATAATCCCATTCTTTTGTTACATTCTGAACTAAATCTGTGCCAAATGTCAAAAAAATACAATTATTTAATCTGAATTAATATTTATTTGTTTTAATTATTTCAAATAACGGGAAAATTAAGGGTTGTATCATTAATATTATTTTTAATAATAATTATAATTATAATTTATAATATAATAATTATAAAATATATATTATAATATAATAAATTATAATATATATTATCAGAGATTTTTATTATATTTGTGTTGTAAGCTTTTTAAGTGTTATCTCCGGCCTTCTAGCAATTAATTTATCTGAATTTATTTATCAATATTTTTGTACTAAAAAATATTTATTTATAATTTTAATAAATTAAATATATTAATATTAAAAAAACTATTATAATATTAAAGATAGGATTTAAACAAATATTTAATTCTTTTTCTACAATTTCTTAACTTGAAAATTTCTTTTTCTGACTGTTCAGATTTTAAATGAATTTAATAATAAAATGAAAATTGTAAAAATAACAAAATTAATTCATTTCTGATTGCATAAATAAAAAAACGCTTATAAAGGACGAAAAGCTTTGAATAATTAAGTATTTTTTTAAATAAATTAATTATTAATAAAAACAAAATTCACGTGTTTTTCCCCATGAATGATCTTTTCATATCTAAATTCCTGAGTATCGAGTTATATACTCTTTTATACGAGGAACAATGAAACAATATTACAAAAATAATAAAATAAATATTAAACAATATTTATTTGCAGAAAATAAAGTATATATTAAAAATGTTAATTTATAATTTTGAAAAATAATACTAAATAATGATTGTCGATGTTATAATCGATATATTGGTAAACATAGGACTGTATTGATCTTTTATGAAATATAATATATTTTTGATAATTTAATTCTTTTTTTTTCTTGCAAAGACGAAAGAGAGAAAAAATTAAAAAGCTTCAAGCAAAAATTCTGCGAAATTAATTAAACAAATTGTTAACAATTAATTTCCATTAGCTATTTTTATGGAGAAAATAAAGGCCTTGAGAAGGAAATTTTGACGAAATATATACTTATTTGCTATTAACAAAGAGAATGCTTTCCTCAAAATAAACAATTGTTTAATTTCCATATGAAATATATATGGATAGTTTTCATAATAAATAATAATAATAATAATTATTATTATTATTAGACAATCTTTGAACGTTTGATGTAGACTGTTTTGTTTCGAAATACAGCTTTTATGAAATCAAGTGCATTATGAAGACGTTAAATTATTTTTATATAAATAACGACAAAGTCAATTATAAATCCATTGTAGAGTTTTCCACATTAATTTTACAATAATTCAACATGAAATGGAAAATAGGGGAAATTATTTCCCATTTTTTCCACTGTATTTGAGAGCGACACGTTTTTCGCAACCTAACATAAAAGGACATTGTTATTTATTTTTCAAATATATATGAAATTATTACGTCTTTTTCCATTTCTTCAATTTAATTTATAAATAATATTTCCCCTGCTTTTTATTGGATTGATAATAAATCGTTGATTCGTTGGAATTGTCTGAAACGAAATTCTTGAGGATGAATTCTGTGAAGCTGTAATCAGATGCATACGTTTTCTCTAAGTTTTTTCATTGTTTTTATTATTCAGATACTGATGGTGCATACAAACAAATTTGAAGATTTTCTGTTCAGTTGAAGCTACTGATTACTTGTAAGCAAATGAGTATATATTGTTTATGTTTGGATATGATTGTTATTATTGTCATAAGTCTAACAGTGAAATTGGTGACATTTTGAAAAGGATACAATCGAACAATCTCTGATCAGGTTAGAATTATTAATATTGACATTGATATTATTATTTATTATTTTATTTATTATTATTTATTATCATTTATTATTATTTATTATTATTATTTATTATTATTATTTATTATTATTATTTATTATTATTATTTATTATCATTTATTATTATTTTTATTATTCATTATTATTATTACTACTACTACTATTATTATTATTATTGCCTTGTAATATATTAAATATCAAATAATAAAAACACTTGAATTTATTTATGATACTTTTAATTTTTTATTTCACATCACTTGATATGATAGATATATTATTTTGTACATTATATTAAATTATAATTAATAATTTTAATTAATAGTGAATGCTTATGAAAATGTGTTCTGTTTTGGAATATTAAAAATTAATTTAAAAAAAGAAGAAGTTATTGTTTCTTCTAAGTTTTATGCATGAATATATTTTGTCCAGATATAATATTTTAAAAGGATAAATAAAAAAAATAATAAAGTGTGAAAACATGGTCTAAGTATGAAAATGAATAAATCTAACCATTATTAAGTAATAAAATATTTTCCAGAATTTCAATAAATTCGGTCAAAAAGTTTAATAAAAATAATCAATTTTAAAAATTTTATCAATAAATTAATTTGAATTTCACTTAATTTTTTAATTAATTTTTTTAAAGATTTCTGTTTTATGATATTTATCTAATCTTATTGGCTGGTTAAGGAAAATCTGAAAAAATAAAATAAAGATAATATTTAAAAATTTTTTTAATAATAAAAATCGTATTTCTGTCTCGTATGCATAACGAGAAATGCTAAATAATTTAATTTAATTTAATTTTTAATTTATCATAATATTTAAAATATAAAATAATGGTATATATATCTGTATAAATTTAAAATAATAATAAAAAATATGTATAAATAATAGTTATTTACTGCTGGCATTATAAGATGTAATCTGATTTATTTAAGGGAAATGAAACTATGAAATGATGAAAGATATATTGTCAGGATATAAATAAAATATATTATTTTTAATACAAGGAAATATTACTGACAATATAGATCACGATTACCGAAGCATTATGAATGAACACTGATTTGGTTTTAGTGATATTAAAAAAATAAATGGACAGAGTCTGTGATTTCTGCTTCCAGACTGTTTGCCTGAAATTTTAGATTCAATTGAAAATAATATTAAAATGAAAATAATAAAATAGGAATTCTACATTGAAATATTCCAATGCTCAATAAAGCTTCAGTCGGCTTATTAATGTATGTTGACAACGAATTTAGAATATTTACAAATATTATAGAGACAGAAAATAAAATCTGCGTGATTTATGAAAATTTAGCGAGAAATGAATTAAATTAAACCAATTTCCATTGAAATTCTGCAGAGGAGAAATTAAATTTTATAACTCCAATGTAAGAAAAAATATTTTATAAATTTATTTTATAAAAATATTCCTAAATATCCCAATGATTAAAACAACAAATTCATAACGATAAATTGAAAATGTTTTTTTTAATTAAATGTCCTGTCAACCAGTGACAGTTACATTTTTGAAACGTTTCCAAAACATAATCAAACCGGATTTAAGAACCCATGATATTTGGCAAAAGAATATTTTGCATTTTCTATATATTATAAAAACATTGCAAGATCAATGTGTGTTTTGTACTAAAATGGAAAACTATACATTTGATTATAATTACGTTAATATCTTAGCTGAAGGTCGAAATAAATTCAATTGTGCAGTTCAAAATTTTTCCCTTCAACGAATTTTGACTATTTTATTTTACTTTACAAAAAACCTTTAGCTATATCTCTAACCACCAGAGAAGACTTTTATCCATTATAGCTTCAATAGCGCTAGAATTGATTTTTCTTGGGCGACCGGTACGGGTTAAATAGTTTAAGTCGAAGTTTTCAACATTGAATTTTCGAAACCATTTCTGACACACACGGTCTGTTAGAGAATCCCCTCTTTTTATACACACCTGTGGCTGTTTTACCTTTACTAAAGTAATATATAAGCAAATGTGCTTAAAATAAATATATTCATCATCCATGTTTATAGTTTAATTTTTAGCTAAAATTGTGATTATTTAAACAAATCTTTGATAAAATGGTATGCCATGCAAGTAAATTAATATTAATATATCCAACGTTTGTTTAAAATTAGTTTTATACAGCAATAAGCAAATGTTTAATCTCAAAAAAAGCCGAATGGACTTATTTGCAACCGGTTATAATGGAGAAAAGTTTAACAATAATAGGGCCATGCTCATGGGATGCGTTTAGTTTATATTTCTAGTCAAAATAGATTTTTTATTAACCTTATATCTTATATTAAAAGATCTTGTCAGACGGAGTCACTATGTAAAACTTTTGAGGTTGGATATTTCTAAAAAATATTCAGTTCAACTTTTAAAAGATCAAAGTTTCATCTTACAAACCTTTCTATAACTTAGAAAATGTCTTCACGAATTAACGTATATAAAGAATATCTGACAGATTATGGTTTTTTAAAACATTTATACAGGGTGTTTATAAAATAAGTATTCAATTTTAAAATGTAATACCGAAAAAAAAAAATATATATATAATATATATAAAATATATATTTTTGTCAAAGTAACATTTCTTTTATTAAAATTTAATATTTTTTACAGGATGACCATTAACTTTCATAAACTTATGTAAACAAGTCATTTATATATTTCTGGTGATTTCCTCCACTTGAATAATATCCTTCAGGTTTTGCACATATCTTTTTTTGTTTTTCTATAAACCTGTGTCTTCAGAAAAAATCATGTGGTGTTGCGATGTGGATTATTGATGATTTCTTTACTTAGACTTTGGCACATTGTAATTCTATCAGCATAGTTTTTATGGATAATTTGAACTTTGTATGGATGAAGTTGAAGATATTATGTACAGATTTAAAACTGCATCCAATGTCCATAGCAGCAGTTCTTAGCGATGACTCAGGAGCTTCATAAAACTGATTAATTTCGCATATTTTCTAATCTTCAGTTTGTGATTCTCCAAAGATCACAAGTCATATTCATATGTTTGTGTCGTGGATAAAAGACAATGCAGTTTGGTCGTGGCTCATATTTATCTATCCATAAATAGATTTATTAAAATTAATAAAAACTGATTTGTATAAAAAATTATTCAAAAATAAAATTGTCCTTAATTATTGGAAGAAATAAAAAGAATTATTCATAAAGTTTATTAAAGTAAAATTTGGCGAAAATCACTAAAAATGTATCAAACTTTTTTGTATGTATCAAAATAAATGTATCAAAAATAAATAAATATTTCTCATTTTATATTAAATTAATTTTAGCTAATAAAAATATGACACCAGTTTAATCTATCAAACTCACAGTCGACTTTTTATGCAAAAGCAATTTTATCTTTACCCAATTTATAATGGTGGTGATTTTTGATAGCCAAACGTATAAATATATATTTAAGTCATTATCAAAGGTTAGTGCACTTCGAGAAATGTTTTGATTTTTTAGTATTTTCTTCATTGGGCAGTACGGCAGAACATAATGATCAATACAGAATCTACTATTGAAATAAGGGATTCATATGAAATAATAAATAACAGAGAGAGAGAAGAGAAATAATAAATAAAGAAATTAATAATAAAATTTTTTAAAAATATTTTGGTCCAAAAGGGTAACAAAATATTAAAAATTGTCTGACTTTAGAATATGGATAATCATTTATATTCTTTATATAAAAGTTTCAAAATATTTTAAAATGTTTGAATAATCCCTACATAACATAAATTGATAAGTGTGATCAGTTTTCTACTGAGATATATGTTGTTAAAAAAATTATGCTTTTTAACATTCAACATTGAATGCATATACAGGATGCATAAAGTATTTCAGGATATATTGATGTCTCAGAAAAAGCTTAAATACTAACAAGTAGTAACTTTACCGATAAAAAATGATACACGGATGAAAATGTAATTAGGTTTTCTATACTTTTATTCTAAAAAACCAACATCAGCTTAGATCACTGCTTCCATACAAGATAGAAATGACCTGCACGTCTTAACTAGATGGTCCTGGTTTATATTGGACATCACTCTGCGTATGGAGGCTTTTGGGGAGATTTTTTTTTGTATTAGATTATCTTAATAAAAACAAAACATAATTAATCGAAATAAGATCCACTCGGTTCAACACACTTTAGCCCATTAGATAGAAGTTTATTTATTTCTTAAAAAGATTTTCCCTAATAAATATATTGGTTCATTATTGTAATAATCAAAATAAATAAAATATGGCTATATAAAGATATATAAAGTTTTAATAAACGACTTTGAGTAAATAAGTTTCGCTAATGGTTTACTGAACCATGGTACTATTTCCAATGTTAAAAAATATTATCATATATTATGTCCATTTGTTTGAATGTTTATAAGTATCTTTCTGAAATATCTTTTAGAGGTCTACCCGAGTTATGAATTCATAATCTATTTTTGTTTCTTCATTCCTCAAATATTATATTTTCTCTGTTTAAGGCCTGTTTTAGTAACTTGGACTATTATTAAATTGTTACCAAGAAATCTGCTTATTTTCCTTTATTCCGCAAGTATATGTAAAAGTCTACAAACTTTCATGACAATTGCTTTAGATTTGTAAGCCTTTCACGGGTTTTATTGATTTCTCCTAGCAGGATGATATCAGTTGTTTTCTAAATGCATTTACTGCAGTATTTTAATATTTATTAATAAAAAATTTTATTTTTAATAACTACAAGTCAATTAATTTTCACTGTTCTATATCTTAACTCATATTTCTATTCATTATCTACACCCTTTTCTATTTCATCTTTATTCATTATGAAATTTTGCTTTTTATGATTCGTTTTTAAGATAATTTTAATTGTCCATGAAATCATTAATTGGTATGTTTTATGGCTTATTAAAAATTTTTAAAAACAGATGAGATTAAGATGAATAATTGCAATTTTAGATATATTTTTCTATATGAATTTAAACTTGGTCATATGGCTATACAATCGACCAAGAACATCAGATTAGCTTTTATATATAATGTTTGTAAAGTATGCACAATTCAACGAAAGGTTTAAAAGTTGAACGAGGACGAACTTTGGAAACGCAACTAAGGTTGTCAAAACTGAATATTTTAAATAATTAGAAGAACAAATTCTACGTCAAACAGTTTGAGAAATAATTGTATTACAATAGAATTTTGTATGAGGTATCACAAACCAATTAACTTCTACTTTCCTTTATCTTATTTCTTATCTCTATTCATATTCAACACAATGTTCTTTTTTACCTTTATCTTATGTAATATTTTAATTCTGTATTTCTCTTACTTCATATTTCTCTTTATTTATGTTCATTTTAAACATTATTTGTCATTAAAGAAAATAATAATCAAGTTAAATTCTGGTGTTAATCAAGTTACCTAAATGATATCTTAACCAAATTAGATAATTATAAAGTATTTTACATGTAAGTTAATATGATTAAAAAATTAACCGAAAATTATTTTATTTAAATAAATAATACTATTAAATCTTCATAGTTTTGTATTAATGAGTCATGATCAACTGTATTTGTTTATATGTATCAATAAATATGAACTATAAATATTGTTTTAGAAAATTGAAGTTGTAAATAAGTACCAATAAAGCAGCTTTGTGGTAAATAAACCTTTTCTTTAACTCATAGGAAAGTACTTCTTAATCTCACAAATTTTTGTTAAAGAAGTATGATCATAACCCATTTATTAAAACATGTTGTCTAGACGGTTCAAAAAATTGTGAATTTGAGATGTGAGATTAAGAGAGTGTAACGGAAAGTAGCAAAAGTTCGAGAATTTTGAACTGTTGAAACTATTAGAGGAAGATTCATACCAAACACAAGAGGAATTTGGCGCATCATTTAGAGTAACTCAACAAATCATTACAGTTTGTTTGAAATCAATGGGAATGATGGAAAAAAGAAAGAAATTGGTTGCCCCATAATTTGACCTCTGGAGACATCAAAAGGCTACTTATAATGTATCAACCACTGCTTCAACGGCAAAATCGAAAGGGGTTTTTCATCGAATCATGATGTGTGATGAAAAAAGATTTCATTTAACAATCCAACAATTATTATTATTCATTTTGCTTTAAATATTTTTAATATCATTATGTGTATAAAAAATAATTAAAATATAAATAAATTAAAAAACATTAGGGAACAAAATTGAATATTTCACCAAATTTCAAATTATTCTAATTTAAGAAATTATTTTTTAAATGGAAACTCATTTAGATTTATATCTGACTTTGTTGAGGATTATGGAAGATTTAATTTTAAACCACATTCTAATCTTTAATAGGATTAATATAAGTTTCTTTAAAAATATCTAATAAAAGCCTTCGGGTCCCTAAATATCAAGTAAAGCTAATTAGGTTGTTATAATGATAATGATAATTATAAATTTTATATAAATACTAAAAATTGGAGTTCAGCCTTCCAAGAATGAAGCTGATATAATGAGATTTTTTATGAGAAGTGTAGTTTTTTACAAATTTAATAAAACACAATTATAATCGAAAATAATAATAAAGATAAAAAATAAAATATTTTAGGAGATATCTTTAATTATATTAAATGTTAATATATATTTGATGAACTCACATCAGGAGAAAAATAATAAACAAATATATGAAAACTAATGTTTGTGTTATAAATAATTTTATATATAATGTTTGGAGTAGATATTGCATTATATATTATATTTTCAGGAAAAATATTAAAGAATTAAATTTCCCAATAATAATAAAAATCGAATAATAATAATAATAATTTCAGTGAGACTAAAATGAATTGATTAAATTAAATAATTTTGAAAAAAAGTTTAATGTTTTTATAATTTAATTATAATTTCTAGTTTTCAATTATTAAAAAAAATTATTCAAATTAATAATTATGTTATTTCATCAAATGATTTACTGTCTTAACAAATATTTTTTTCTGAATTAAAAAATTTCTTTTTATTTATTTTATTATTTCTATTTATTTACTTCATTGTATTTTAATCATTAGAACATTAAGATATAAATATAAAGCTTGAACTTCAAAATATTTATTGTACTCACAAAAATATAAGCCACTTTTTCGAGTACTTGTTGGCAAAGTTGTGGTATTATTCCAGTCTCAATTACTTTGATGTTTCTCTGCAAAGAAAGAATTTCTTGATATCCTCCATTGAATAGAATCATTGTGTGTTAAGGTGATTTTGAGGCTATCCTATTATATATGGTAGTCCGAAGATGCTATATCTGATGATTAAGGTAAATGTTGCATTAATTCCCAATCGATGTTCCTCAGTTTGAGATTTGTCACCAAAGCAGAATGTATGTAGCTCAATGTAGTAGTAATACCACATTGAAGATAATATTCTTTCTGTTCATAAATTCTAATCATTTTTCAGTATCTTATCGTTCAATATTATCTCACCAGTTAAAAGGTAAAAATACTTTTTTATGGGTAACTTGTGTAGAACTTATACAAGTATTTTTTTGAAAATTTCAATAAAAATTAGTAACGATTAATATCTTTCTGAAATCGAACATAAGATTTATGTGAATTTCCCAAAAATTTTCAGATTTCCAAATGTAAATGGTCGGATGATTAAAGTCAGTCTTTTTAAAACATGTAAATACTGTTTTGTTAAAATGATAATAGCAAGGTTGAGACGAGGTCTTCACTTTTCACTTATCATATTTTGTTGCGCTGGCACTGAAATCTTGTTTCCAATAATGTCAAAGGAGTGTCCGAATTTAATTTTTTTCTATATTTATTAAAACTAAAAATATATAAGAACAAATATTATTTTACATCAGTTCATTTACCTACTTACAGAATATTTAATGATTAATACCTTCAAAAGTGATAAATAACTAAATTAATTTAAATATTTTTTGATTATGTAATAAATATATTTGAAATAGTTAAACAAAAACGAAATTACTTTTGACTCAACCTAATAGCTATATTCATAAAAATTAAATTAAACTTAAAATAATATTAATTTTATTTAATAAAAATAAATGTAACTTAAAAATTATAAAGTAGAACTTTCAAAAAACTATTAAATGAATTTTTTCTTATAATTTAATTTCTGAGTAAGTGTTTTAAATTTATATTTAAAAAAAATATGAGAATTAAAAGAAAAGTAGAGGTAACAATGTTGAGCTTTTAACTAGTATTAAGAAGATTTTAAACAGAAATATTATCGCCTTTAAAACATTATTCCGCCAGTAATGATATTTGGACAAATAATTAAATTTTTTTTTGAAATTTATTATTATTTTTATTATAAAATTTTTTTTCGCACTTTGTTGTTTTTAAACTATAAAACATTTCCATATAAAATAAATTACTTTCTTGAAAACGGATAAAATAGGAAATTATCAGCAAGAAAGTTACTCTGTACTTTAAGATATTTTTAGAAAATATTTTTGAATAGTAAATATTTCATTAAATTTTTATTTTATAAACATTAAATTTTATTACATTTGTAATACTTCCTTCACATCAATAAACCCCGAGAGATCATGAGCCATCCTAATAAAATTTTAAAAATATATCTGTGCCTAATTCATGACCTTTGACCTTTAGATCTGTTGCGATCAACAATATTATGATATCACTTTCAACAGTGATCACGAAATGAATTTTATTTATTATTTTAAGTGAAGGAAAATTAGGGCAATAGTTGTTCCACCTGTTCACGTTGAATGTCATTTTTGGAATAGCTGCTTTCTTATTCCTACAGTCAGCTATGAAGGTTTTGTTGTGACGGCCGATCATTCTAATGACAACAAAACTCAAATTGATCCTTCAGTGGCATTGAAAATGACTTAATTAATATCTCCATTTCTTTTTCTTGTTATTCAATCGCTGTTTGAATACATTAAAAGAAACTTCTCTTCATCCACGTATCCGCTAGATTTCAACGGAAATAAGTTAAATCGCTCTGGCATTATATTAAAAAAATAAAATAATTAAAATATTATTTATTATTATATTACAAAAAATTATTATTGGTGATAATGAAAATAAATCATTATTTTGTATTGGTTATTTAAGTGGAGGGTATCCATTATCCCAAGCTAACACTTAAACCATATATCAGTGTAATCATGATCAACGTAGAATAATTAAAGCATCACATTATTATTTCCTTCTGAACACTAATAGGCTCTGTTGAATAAAATAATATTTTTTCCTCTAATTACCACATAAAGCAGAAAAATAATAAAATATAAAATTTATTTCGAAAACAAAAATGGATAAATAAATAAAATAAAATATGTTACTATTGAGAAAATAGACAAAATTTATATTAAATTAAAAAAAAATAATAACATTTTTATTTTCTTTTTCCGCGTCTTCCTCAATTTTATCTTCTTCCTCATCATCATCATTATATTATTATTATTATTTTAATAGAATTTGTAATAGCCATATTAACAATAAATTGTTGATTTGCTGAATATGCAATGTAAGCAAAGCAAATAAAATACATTCTTTTGTGTAATGAACAATGAACTATTGTGATTAAATTCCAGAATACAGAATTAAGGGAATCAATTATTTTCTACAAAGCTAAAATTACTTTACCTCAACCTTTATTTTCTAACTGCGAACAGCTAATCTGTATGCCCGTTATAGAGGTTTAAAGGTAACGTTTATTTTCCTTAAGGAAACTTGACGGGAATATTAAATTCTTTAGACTTTTTTCAATGGTAGCGCTGTAAGACATACAAGTCTAGGAATAAACTTCGTATTAAAAAACATCTTTTGCTATTCATTTTCTAAATCCTTACAAACCAATTTTTATAACGGTTATTACAAGACAATAAAATACTTAGTCAATTAAAGTGAACATTATAAATTATTAAAAATAATTACATTATAATTTTTCATAAAATATTTATTTTTTATTAAATAGAAAAATAATGCCCGATTATAATATAAATGATAAATAATAATTTTAAATTAAAATAATATTTTTATATTGAAATTTTTTTTCTCGATCATTTCAGTTTTATTTTTTGTTTTAATCTTTCAAATTTGATATAACGGTACAAGTGTGATTGCTTCATTAATCTGTCGAGATTAGCCGAAGTTATCATTTTAGCTTCAATTAAATACAGTGAATATATATTAAAAGAATATTTTTTTTGCATAATTTAAAAACAAATAATAGGAGATTCGAAAATATAAGTTATTCATTAAACCTATTCTGTGTGTTAGTTGAAAAGTTAATCGGAGAAACCTGGATTCGAACACATCACTTGCGCATGGACTGCTCTGACCGCTGACCTATGTCCCCGACAAATCTCAATTTATCTCACATTGTGTATATTGAGAATTTACTTAGTTAGGACTTAATTCCGAACAGCTTTTAATTTTTTTATGTAGAATGTAAAATGTACAATATTAATTCAATGTATATTTAGTGTCCCAAAAATGTACTGTTTTTTATATATCCACATTAAAGCTAAATAACTTTTAATAACAATTAATAAACTATTGATTTATTGTATAAAATTTTACATAGCTTGATTAATAAAATAGTAATAAACTTTATAGATATTTGTTTTAGCGCTTAATTAAGATGAATACGGATTATGAAATTATTGTAGTTATTGAAAAAGACATGCGCTCAGTAAGAGGAAAACAAGGCGCTGGTTTTTGAAATTCAGTTCGGTTGACACCAAGTGCACAAGATTCTGGAAGGTCTTTGGTTGTCAAAGACGATGGTCTACTGGATTGTTTAATTGAGATGTACCTCAATTAACTCGTGAATTATCAGCTCAAGTTGGTCATTAAAAAGCTACAATTCATCGACAAAGCTCCTCGAATGAACCCAAATCAACTGACAAATTCGTAAGTTGATCAATGCTGTCAAACCTGTAAAAGATATTGGATAGCTCATTCTCAAAAGTACAGAACGATTTTTTTATCACAATTTTTATTGAATTTTTTGAATTAAAACGGTCATTTTTATGGGATACAATAATATATACGTATATCACATGATAAATGGGACATAAAATCAATGTTCAATGGAAAAAAAATAATTCATGGGCGTTTTCTATTTTAATATAATTTGCGCAATTAATTTTAGTTTTAGAATTTTAACGAACATTTCTAATAATTTTTGTTTCTCCTTAAATTATAATGTTATAATTATAATTATAATTGTTAATGTTTTTTGTTAAATTATAATGTTAATTTATATTGATAGTTTATATAAATATAAAATGTTCCTAAATTTTTATTTTGTTTTAAATGAATGAAATTAATTAAGCATATAATTAATCATTGATGTCGCTTCTAAAACATATAAGCATATTAAGTACACTATAATTATCTCGTCTAATTATATATGAGACATCATTTTTGTACTCAGTATTGTTAAAAATGATATTAAGAATGATTTTCTCTCAATTTCCATCCTACTTTAAAAAGATTTCATCAAGACTCTGAAATAATTACTCAGATAATTTTTATTTTTTCTTGCTTTTTTACGGCTTGCAAACTTTTCCAAGTGATATATTATAATAAAGAATTAGGTAAGATGATATTCGGTGATTGTTAATACCCTTAATATAATGGGTTTTCAGTGAAACTTTATTTTACTGTTATACTTGTCATATATTTAAGGACCTTAGTCTTGCGCTCACTTATAGAATCGATTTTATAGGCTTTTTTCAATTATGAGTTAAGCTTAAAACTGGGATTAAGATCAAAATAAAAAATAATAAATCAAAAAAGACATTAAACATGAGGTATGTTTATTATCTTAGGACGTTTTGGTAAGCTTAAATCACATTATCACAAGTTCTGTATTTTTATATTGAAGGAGTTATATTATTAACCTAATTTCATAGTAATAGTTTGATGTCAAGAGACCACTTTGAGCACTACCCTATATACTCTATACCATAGGTGAATGCTTTAAAATTTAAAACTTAAAATAAAAATGTAAATAAAAGAATAATCTCTTAAATACAAAATAAATAATTAAGCAGAAAAATATAAGTGGTTCTTTTTATGATGTTCAAGTAACGTAATCATAAAAACCTCAACAGATTTGAAATAAAAATATTAACAAATTTTATTTTTTTAGGTAAAAGTCGGTACGGAATCCAATTAAAAGTTTTTCAGTCATATATATGGTGGTGCATTTAAAACATGCAAAACTAAAACATCAAAACTCTTGAAAAAAAATATTTTATTTTTATTTATTAAACATAGTCTTTAAAATATTGAGATTTATGCAGTATTTAGCTATTTGAATATAATATTGGTAAAATGGTCTCCATTGAGATTTATTTTATTTCTGCATCTTGCCAAAAAGCAATTCATTACCGCTGTGAGCATTTCTTTTGGTATCTTGAGGATTGCATCTCTGATAGCATCTTTTAAGTCTGTGATGTTTTGTGGTTTGGTTAGATAGACCTTGTCCTTGCAATAGCCCTGCAAAAAGAAATCCGGAGCTATCAAGTCTGGCGATCTGGGTGGCCATCTGAAATCTGATCAGAGAAAATCGTCCTCAAGTATTCCATGTCGATCTTTTTGATGTGTGGTGTTGCTCCACCTTGTTGAAACCATGTCGAACGAATAGATATACGACACCGATGCAATTCTGGAACAAAAAACTGCTGTAACATCTCCAGATAACTCTCCCCAATGACATTTTCACTTTTACCTTGCATTTCGAAGAAATAAGGACCAATGACACACTTGGACGATACTGCACACCATACAGTTACTCGACCTGGATGTAATTTCTTTTCGTGGATAATGCTTGGGTTTTTATCTGCCCAATAACGAAAATGTTGTTGTTTCACATTTCCGTTAAGATCACAATTTGCCTCATTAGACATGAAAAAACGGTTTAACGAGGCCCCATCCTCTTTCACCATACCAATCATCTTTTCGCAGAACTGAAGACGCAAACGGTAGTCAGTTTGCTCTAATTTACTCACTAATTGCATTTTGCATGGAAAAAATGCAAATCATCATTTAAAATACCTTGAACACTTCGTCCGCTGATATTGAGTTAACAAGAGAGTCCGCGTGTTGATAATCTCGGATTTGTTTCAATTTCCGCGGCTACTGCAGTGATGCTTAAAACAGTTGGTATAGAAAAATTTCTATTTCTTGGCATAACATAAACATTATCCTCACGTTCGAAATGATTAATCACACGCCTAATGGTTGTTGTACTCGGTGTCTTCCATTTATATTCCCTTCTTAATGCTGTCGGACCAAAATAGGAAAATGGAATTCATAAAAAAATTTATTATTTTAATTTTGATTTCTGGATCCATAATTATAATGATTTAAATTTCCACACTGTACTTATAACAAAATAAAACATTAAAACAAATATGCATGCATTGGAATGAAGTTATCAATCATTACTTTTGAAAGTTTTAAATGTGCCCCCCTATATATAATAATTATTATTATTATCAACGGGGATAGAATTTCTTTAAATAGTTTTTCAGCAATTTAATTAAATTAAAAATTAATAATAATATTTCTTTAATTAAGATATTAATTTAATAAAAATGAAAAATCCACTGATTTCTGCATTCCCTCTTCTGTTACTATTTATCTCATTTTTTCTTTTTATTATAAACTGTAAAGATTTACAAAATTACTCGGTATTACAGAAAATATTATATTTCTTTTCTCGCTTCACAATTCGTAGTATGATAACATTACACTTGTTATTTTTTTGGAAATTCTGAATAACGACCAGAATAATCAGACATGAGAAAGTTTTCTTCCAGCACGATAACACCCGGTCATATGTGCAAAGATTGTGAAGGCCACTTTTGAAAATCATGTTTTATATGTTTTACTTCATCCCATTGTTTGCCGGACATTGGTCCAAGTGACTATCATTTTTGTCAATCGATGAAACATGGGCTTACGGCTTACGGAGCAGCACTTCAATTTTTAATGAAAAACTAGAAAAATGGCTTAATGAATGGATCGCTTTGAAAGATGAGTCAACAGTTGCCAGTCAGGTGGGAAAAAATAATAGCTAGCGATGTAAAATACTTAGTGTAAATGTACTTGTTTTTTCATAATAGTGTTTTTGTATTAGAGCTGACCGGGTTAATTCACATAATTGATATAGATGGCTTTATCCTTCACATTGAAATGTATAAAAGATATTACCTTACACTAACTCCTGAACTTGCAGACCTCTAATATCCCAACAAAAAGAATCAATAAAATAAAATGATATTCTTAACTGAACTGATTATTTTCAATATTATTTCCTAATTATCCAGAGTTGAATACTGTTAAAGAATAATACATTCAGAGGTTTCATTTGACGAATTGTTTAAATGCAATTAAATTAATTGTATAATTTATAGCAATATTATTTTCATTTTTTGCTTTCAGACTATGTAATCATAATAATTAAAATTGCTAATTAATAAATGTTTTCTAATTTAATTAGTTAATTAGAAATATCTTTCCATGTTAATGAACTTTCAACATTAGAAACTGAATGGAAATATCTCAATTAAAATTCACCTTTGATATTCTCAGTTCTTTTATGAGCAGACTCCATTTCAATGTCTTTCCTTTCTCTGAAACATATTTTGCTGAAATCCACATAAAACTGATTTTAACATTTTATGGCCATATTAAAGTTGGCTGACAGTGATTCAATTAATTTACTGCTAAGGAATATTGCTTCAATATTTTGTTTAATTTAAGTGATTTCAAACGGCGAAATTGATACAGAAATGTCATATTTCAATCGATTTACATTGCTTTAACTTAGAAGAAAACCATTTTTAGAGGAAATTTTAAAAGTTTTCAATATTTTCATTTTCAATCTAAATAATTAAAATTAAAACATTTATAATAATGCATATTTTCTTATTATTTTATTATTTATTACAGTTATATATTACAGTTATTATTTATTTATTATTTTTTTATTTTTATTAAAAATTTTAAATATATTTTCAAATACATAATTTTTTGTAGAATTTCTCGTTATATTATTTATTAATTTTAGTAATTAATTTATGGAATTAGAAGCAAATTTTAAGTGACAAGATTATTTATTATATAATTATCCTGTTTATTCTTTATAATTTATTGCTTGAAATTCTGCTTTAGGCATTTTGAAATTTATCATATTTATTTAAAATAATTATTTTTTTTATTATATATCACATATAATATTTATAATGATAGTTGAATTTTGATTCAAGTTTTGTATTTATCTGTTTTTTATCTGAAAATCTGGCTTTCGAAAATCAAAATAGATTCGAAATAATTTTATTTAATTTATTTATATTTTAATTTTGTCAACGAAGATATTTGTTATAGTTTTTTTTATGATGATACTTATATTTTGTCCAAAATAATATTAAAAAGTTAAGAAAAACTTTTTGTTTCAATATTTAAAATATTGGGTAGTTGCATTAATTCTCGCTGTTTGTTTTACGTAATCAGTTTGATTAATAATCTCGTGACAATTTAAATAAAATAGTAAAATTTATTATGTATTGACATTAACCTTTAAAATAAATTATTTAGCTTAAACAT
>JBBMKC010249064.1:0-10433 GCA_037834085.1 Bipalium vagum
ATAATAATAATAATAATAATAATAATAATAATAATAATAATAATAATAATAAATGATAATAAAATTCTAATATTAATATATTACATTTTGAAGTTTTATTGGCGTGCTGAATTTTCTTAGTGGTAGTTTTGTTTTGAAAGGTACTGCCACTCAGGGAAATTCTGAATAATTTTTGGAAAAGATTTCCCAGTTAAGACGCCATTGCCCGAATAACGGAAACTTATTGATCTTATATAAGGAGTAGTAAATTAGAGATATTTACCCAGAAATTTAGTAAGACAAAAGAATTTTTTTTGTTTACGTTTTTCGAATTGATTTGCCCATAAACTTATATTTCAAAAGTTAATTTTGTCCAAGATTTTCGGATTAGAAGCAGATTTTTTCTTTTCAGTTACTAAGAATTCTACGATTAGAAGATTTTACGTAAATATTTTATTCAAGGAGTATGCAATATTTTCAATGAACAATCAATCGACCCTGTGGAGTTCGGTCATTTTTAGGTGAGTCTAACTATCCAAGTGTTGGTTAAAATCCATTTTTCGGGCAAGGATTCTTTTTTATCTCTCCACTTAATTTTCATTTCAATGTTGTTATTGATTGACTAATTCTTTTGATTCTATCTTTTGATATTTATCTATACTGATTTCTTTATTTAATTTAGTGGTTTGATTCTAAATAAGGGTATTATTGATCCATTTTTATTGAAATTGATTCATTATTGGTATTATATATATATATATTTATTTATTTATATTTAATGAGCAACAGTTGATTTATATGACTTCGAATAACAGGAATTTGTGGATGTGTAACATTTGATAATTGTGTATTTATAATAATAAATTATTATTGTTGAACTGATTATTTTTCTTTCATCATTATCAAAAACCATTAGTGATGAGATAGACAGCAACTCAAAATGTTAAACTCCCATCACTTTTTTAGTTGAATATAATAACATAATACATGTTGAAACTTTTCAAAAATAGCTTTAAAACTTATTTGTACACGTAATGTATGTTGTTATTGATTTTTTTATTTTAATAAAAGATGTTAATAATACATGAAATGTTAATAGGCTTGTGCGTTACATTTTTATATATTTATTAAAGTTGAAAATTTTTAATTCATAAAATGATTAATAAATAATTTTCATTAATAACAATAATTTTTGGTAAACTTTATCATTGAAACCTTATTATGCTATGATATTATACCTTAAATTAATATCTTAAACTCTGTTTTAAAAGTCTTTAAATCATTTCAAATAAAGATATTTTGTTATTTGAGACTTTAAGAAATAATTTGTACATGAATATTTTGTTAATCTTAAAATATTATTTATTTGAGGATTATTGTACACAATTTACAGCACTCTGAAAAACTTTGAAAATTAATTTTCACTTTTAACATATGTTAATCCATGTTAGAGTAAACAAGTGTTTTAATGAAGATTTCCTAATTAATTTCTTAATTTTTATACTTAATCTTATAAGTAGTACTAGCGATAATTTATCCTACTTCACGAAGTCTCAACCTATAATTAATAAAATTATAAAAAATGAATATCCATTATTATAAAATTCATTTGTGATTTTTTAATATAGTACGAATGAATTTATACTCCATCAATATTTTTTCGGGCATCTTATCATAAATAATAATTATTATTATTGAATAAATATAACACTGTACGTGGTAAGGCCAAAAAGTACCTAGACTATACCAGAAATAATGAAGTCAACTCAACTAAATTATTTTTAACAATAGATATACATTTTGAGGTCTCATTTCTTGACATAACAGACGTTTACATTGTTGCACTTTTTTTTTGGTCACAAGCCTATTTCAAAGAAATTTTGATTTTTCTCCTTGAGGAATTTCGTCATGTTATCCTTTATTTCATTCTTTGAAACAAATTTTTGTAGTCGGATATGTTTATATATCCATATACAGAACACAGAGCCTTTGTTTTTCTTGGATTTGTGAATACAAGCTTTATCATGGAATAAATAAGCTCCCGGTTGCATGACTTAAGGTGGATGTGAGATTACTGTATTAATTCGAATTTTAGATATCTTCATTAGAATCTAGCTTCAACATACCATTTCTATCCCAAAGGACAGTCAACATGGCTCATTTTGGTTGTGAAGTTCAGAGACACCAGTTATGGTATGTCTTCTCGTTTTCGAAAAACCGTTTATTTGATTATCTTTTATGGTAAAGAAAGTAGAGCTTCAGTGGTGCCTCGCTTGTAGTTATTATATTTAATAAAGAATTTGATGTGGCATCCAGAAGACGAAGATTTTTTATCTATCCATCATTTCAGCTGTTTAAAGTTCCAGTTCAAACCACCTACATAACTTTCTGATTCCTGTTTTACTAGAAGCAACTGGCAGGTTCGTTTTAATACATTTATCCTCTCAGATAGCCTTGTTTGAGTATTTTTTCGTTTATTTTCCACTCTTACCACTTTTATTATTTTCAAGATACTGCTTCACCGTATATCTCTTGAAGCTGATTAACAATTCCACATTTTATTTATTAACAATTCCACATTTAACAATTTATTTATTAACAATTCCACATTTTCAAACACTTTTTGAATTAATCTAATCTAGTGCAAACAAAATTTAGAATATTTAAACAAATCGTATATTTCATACTTACATGATTATTCTTTTATTTTCAGAATTTTATTAAAGTATCTTCAATATTTCTGGTAGAGTCTAAGTACTTTTAGCCTCAGTACGTATATGCTTAACACCGAATATTTTTATGAATTTTTTCTATAAGGTCAGTGTGGATGAGTTTGAAATTTCTACATCTAACACATTGTTTAAGTTTTTAAATAAAAAAGGTCACAAAATATATTAAATGTTGTATATTTTATTTTGTAAATGTTTTTATAAGGAAATTAAATAATTAGTGACAGGTTAATATATTTTTATCTGACATTTTATGCTCATAACCAATTCGTAGATATTTCTAACCCGGGTAATTAAATTAAAGAAAAATCTTTAAGTAAATTTACTGATTAATTTTCAAAAACGTTCACTAAGACTTATTCGTGTAATAATTGATAAAACGATTTGTTTTGTTTTGTGCCTTTTAAAATTTAATTAGCAAATTTCCTTGAAATTGTCTTCAAAAGAAATCATTGAAGAGAAAACAGCCATTTGCCCGACATGTTGTCATTAACCAAAATTAATTAAAAACTTGTGTTGATCGAATTTTATATATTTACATGAATGAATTTTGTAAGAACAACAATTTCAACATTTTATTTATTTTCCAAAGCACGTAATTGGACTATATTGACAAGCTATTGCTCTTTCCGAAGGTCTTCTGATATATCTTAAGAAACGGACAATTTTTTCATTCAAAAACCGATCTCTTGCAAAACGCTTCCCATGAATCATTGATTCGTCAGATATCTTAAAAAATATAATATAATAATTCTCAAGAATTTTACTGATTGAATACAGATTCCTTTCTGAGAAAACTTTAATTTTTTCCAATGTTATTTAATTATTTATTATTTAACTATTATATATTCAAAAATATCAAGCTTTTCAAATACACGCCTTTAAGCAATTCAAAACAAAATCTGTTTAATCATTTATTTCTATGAATTATCTTTCCGATTTTTTATAAGTAACCAATAATATTTAATATTTGAAATGTTAGTTATGTAAGTAAAATAATTCTCTTTAATTAATTAGTTTTTTATATTACTTTATTTTTTTTATTTTAAAATTATATATATTTTATTTCAAAATAAAAAAATAATCTTGACTAAGATCTGTTTAAAAATTGATTTAAGGACAGTTACCAAAATATTTTATTAAATTTCTAAATAATAATAATAAATTATCCATTGATTTCAATTATACTTTTAAGTTATTTTTCCGTTGTACATATTCCACCCGAACTTTACTTGATTAAATTTTTAATACTTTTAACATATCACTTATGTTATTTTTTAAATATATAAGTAAATATCTGTGAACTGCTAAGATGTAAAAAATATTTTAGGTATACGTGATAAGTATAGTAAACACATCTTTCTAACAGAATTGCTTGACAAAATGAACTCTCTTTTCAAGGACAGTTATAAAAAATTGAATATTGAAGTTTTGGAATCCAAATATGAACTATGGAAAAGCCTTCGATGAAAAGGCATGAAATAATTTGCAACGAAACTAAATGCAGAAAATCGTTTTTCTAGCTCTTATCATCATAATAATAATGGCTAAATACACGAGCAATGCAGAATTGTATACGATAGGATGAATGCGGAAGAGAACACAATGATTAAGCTGAGATTCTCAGAGAGATAGAATTTATCATTAATTCAACCCTGCAAAAGACAATTGGAATGAGTTGGGCAGAAATAGTATTCGAGAGAGACTATATAGAAATAACCTATATTAGACAGCTTTAAGATATACAGGATAATACAAAGAGAGCATTCGCAGCCTGAGAAAATATTTTTAGTTTAAATGGAGTCTCAAAATAAAGAAAATCGGATATTGTCATATCTCTTACTTTTTGATGTTATTCAAAAGGTTCATGTGCTATAAAAAAATGGAAAGAAATTTGAAAGGATAATGAAGAAAATAAAAAAATTCTTGAGAACTGGAGTAATCAGTTCAAAGCGAATTTTTAATTTTCTAATAACATTTGTTTGTTTTTCCATTTGAAGCAGACTTTTCGATATTTTATATTGTAAAATCCTTGCCTTAAAAGTACCAAAAACTAATAATCAACTGATGTGAATTCCGATGAATGAGAGGACCCAAAATATGTGTAGACCAAATGTATTAACCAATTTTTCGGATATTAACAGAATGAGCTGCATTTTTAAAGATTTTCACTTATCCTTATTTAAAGTTCATCCAACCGAGGCATGTGGAATATTAGTTTTCCATGATAATAGTCGAATGGACTTACCATCCATTTCAACAAGTAAACATGTATAACCAGTTTTACGTTCACTCACCGAAGAACACAGCCCATGAAGTATATTGACAACACTTTCAGTTTCCTCAAACTTAATTAACATTTTTTAATCGTGGTATAAATAATTATGTCGACCAGTATAAATGCAAATGAATTATTTTAAAACATAATTATTATACATTACATATTATATATTAACATATAGGATTCCTGTGGTTTGATTAAATTTGTTTGAATTATCAAATAATAATAATAATAATAATAATAATAATAATAATATAATAAATTAATAAAAATCTAAGAATTTTGGATAATAAACCGGTGAATGTTGATAGTTACAATTTAAAAATATAAATAAACACGAGATTGCCTTTTTATATCACTGCTGATTTTTTTCAAAATTTTGTTTTTAACGTCATAAAAATAAAAGATATTTTAAAATAAAAAAATTAAACTAAAATGAGAAATTGTGAAAAAATAAACATATTAAGAAAAATATTTCTGTCATAATAACATAATTTCATCATAAGTTTTGGTCCAATTTCAAAATATAACAAATTAAAATAAATATTTGAAATAAAAATGAAACATTATTGACATACAATAACTGAAAGGCCGATGATGAAATAAAAAGGGGAAAATGTGAAAAGTTTATTTAATCAATATTCAAAAATAGTGCATTATTTAAAATCGTCGGAAAAAAGTTAATTTACACAGTGGAAGGCTGAAGAAAGTTATCTTATTCTAAAGTTACTTTTTATTCTTAAGTTGTTTTTATTATGGCAGCTTACAATAGGATTACAGATGAGTCCTCATCTGACGGTTTTTTAGAGTCATAATTGAGCTCTTAGTGTTTTTTTTCATTTTTTTCAGTTTGATATTTTAAATATATTTGAATTACCATTTTCATTTATTATTATTATTTTTTAACCAGATTTAATTTATTTTTTGTCAATTATCTTTTAATGTCACCTTTTCTATTGTTATTGCTGTCATCTAATTCTGATAATCGGTTTTATTATAATTGTTTTCTTGTTTGATTAATAAATATTTTGAAGATTAGAACACCATCTTTAACATTTGTGAGAAGTCAGAGGTATTTAAGTAAACGTCTTAATGTAATCAAGTTGTCAACAATTCTGTTTAGATATTGCTCAGTTTTGAAATATTTCTCCTCAAAGAACAATTTCTCATTATTACAAGACATTGAGGTGTCTTTTATGATAATTTTCTTAATTCTCACAAGAAAACTTTATTTATTTATTTATTTAGCAAACTTTCTCAATAAATAATTTAAAGATACGGTGAGACCTCTCAAAAGTGACCACTTTTTAAGTACTGGTCACATTTTGAGAGGTGATCACTTTTCTGAAAAAATGTAAAGAATAATAAAATTAAAAGCAAAATTGGTATGTCAAACATTTATTTCAAGAAATATCTTAATATATTTTCATTTGGTGGCTTGACCGACTGCATGAGCGTATTTTCCAGCAAGTATATACCGTTTAAATTATCAGGGCAGTATTCAGTAGCATATTTTTTAAAATCATACAAAATTCGATAAATATCATCTTTTTGAATCGAACTTGTATCTTCATCAGAACTGCCTATTTCTTCTTTATTGGATGCTTGTTGATCATGAATAACATCATTTATTTTATGTTCAATAATGTTGTGGTAATCTTCAATTTCAATTCTGACAAGTTCTTGTTTCGAATCCCGATCATATAAATTTATTATGGTTTCAAAAAATTTCGTTATGCTACTTTATTATTATTATTATTACTTGTATTTAAAAATTAATTAATTTTTTTAAAAGAAACTGAATCAATTTTTTGAATTTTACAATCTCACTGATAGTAACCATGGGAACGGTTGTGAAAATTTAAACAAACACATGACTAATATCAGGTCTTATGAACCATTGTCATATAAACCGAGAATTAAGTATTAACTGGTAATTAAGATCCGTCAACATTAATATAATATTAATAATATTTATAGCCAAATAATTTCTAATTCCCATAATTAATTTTAAAAATACACTGGCTTTGTTATTTGAAACATCTTTCAACCTTACATATATTAAAGGCTCCTCTTAATTCAGTGAACTATTAGATGAGCCAAGGTAGAGATAAAATAGGTTATTATTTCATTAAAATTACTTTATGATGAGAATCAGGTCAAAATTGAAAAAACTAATATTGGTCATTCTTCATGGCATTACAATAGGTACAACTCCAAGACCTAACGGTTGCTCTCTCTAAATCATAATTTTACTTAAATTGATTATTAATTGTGGTTGGATTTTTTATCCTGCTCTTTCCGTTAATAAATACCACTCATGAAATTAAAATGCATAATGATTTTTATATTAATTCCTATCTCATTCTTTAACAACCTAATTTTTCTAAAATTAATTAAGTAGTAAATCATAGAATAATCTTTTATCAGTTTTCAGAATGAAGATAATGCCGTTTCATGAAGCTTCCACCAGTCAAAATCTCTATTTTCATTTGCTGTTTCATACGGATATATGGATTTTGACTGGTATAGGCTTTCTGCAAATATATGACATCTTGACAGAGGATTTGTACCAACATAAGGGACGACTCTCAATGATGGTTCTGATGAATTTGCTTCTTATTCTCAGATGGATTGCAATTGATTTTAAACATTTCATAAAGCGTAACACTCAAAAACGAATCCTTTTTAATATGCCATCATATTTTTTGATTTATGAGATGATTGTTATTTCCTCGGATGCTGGAGTAATTCAAGGTCTAAGTAATGTTAAATTGGGTTTTTAGTTTAATATTTCTGGAATTTTATTCTTTGATATATCTTCTAAACCCTTTGACTTGATGGAGTGCGTTGTGTGAGCTAATTTAGATATTTGATAATTTATTTTTGTTTTAATCAAGTAATAAGTGAAGAATCTTGAGAAATAATTTCATTAAAAATCAAAAAGATCATCAGATTTACTTTTTATTTATTTATCTTTTACTATCATTACATATTTACACAATTTTCGGTCAATAAATAATTTACAATAAATATCTATAATAATTAATTTAATAATAAATAGCCCTCCAAGATCTTAAATGGGAGATTCTTCAACATCCGCCGTACTCTCCTAACCTTGCGCCAACTGAATTTCACGTCTACCGCTCATTGTCTAATCAAATGAAGGGTATGACATTCAAGAACAAGAAGGATCTCAAAAACTGCCTCAACAAATTCTTCAAGACCCGGATTGGCGATTTCTGGAGAAATGGTATCAACAAATTGGTCGATAGGTGGGAGCAGGTCGTGAACAATAACGGAGACTATATTACTAATTGATTTTTTATTTGTAATATTAATAAAGTAATAATTGGTTTTCACACACAAAAACTTATCAAAAACAAACTCGGGAACTTATGTATCAACCTAATATATATTTAGTATAAAACAATATTTATTTGTATTTATTTTATTTGTGTGCAATTAAGTGCTCTTCTGAAAATACTGTGAAAAATCAAATACTCTTCTTTTCATACAGTATCAGTATAAATTTATCTGTTTTTATTCATTTATTTATATTTTAATTCTTCATATACCCAGCCGGGAGTAAATATCAGAATTCGTCAACGGGCGGTTATGAAATTCTTATTTAAATCTGAAGACATTTCAGCCATATCAATTGTGTATGGTAACGAAACCTCTGGACAAAACCACAATACAGAGATGGATTCAGCATTTTCAGACCCATGATTTCGATATGTGACAAAGAGAGCTGGTGTAGACCACCTGTGTCAATAGATAAGAATTTGGCGTTGTAGAGGAAATAACAACTTAATGAAAGGATGACAGTCTCTAATGAAAAGGTACTTAAACTTCTTTCAGGTTCAGAATATCGAAAATTGTGCTCGAATGTTACGAAAACCCCTAATACTCGAAGAATTACAAAGTCGAAAAGCATTTTGTTAAGACCTCATTGAATTTTTCTTTTAAGTATCTAAGAAGGCGCCATAATTTACATCAAAACCTGGATTTGATTCTTCTTTGAACCTCAAATCAATGCAATGGATACAAAAAATGTCGTCACTCAATAAAAGTCCATTATTCTCCCTTTCTAAAAACAAAGTCAAGATTTTTGTTTTTGTCTGAATCAAAAAGAAATCATTTTCATGAAAATCTTTGAAAAATATTGTTCAATTTACAAGAAAAATATTGTGCATTTTTAGAAAGTCATCAGAAAGACCAAGAACAAAAGACACCAAGATTAAATTTCATCAGGATAATACAAGAACTCATACCACGAAAGGTACACTTGCAGAAATGTCGAAATTTGACTATTCTTTGATACCTCAGCCAGCTTACAGTCCCGACCTGGGTTCTTCAGATTGTATTACTGATAAATCAGAGATTGTTTTGCTATATAAAACACATTTGATAATTATAAAACATAACTCCGAGAGAGGTTTGAAAATATTTCAGACAGCATGATACATTATTTTACCAAAGTGGTTTTGCAAGTTGGAAAGAACTCTGTATTAAAATGATTCAAAAGAGAAAGTTGACATTTTGAATAACCCTGATATAACAGGTGTGGACAACATCCATAACGCACGATGAACCTGATAAATGATTGTTATAGTCTCTTGAGCTTAGTTTTTGCGCGTCTCATTTGATCATCAGTACGTAAGGGAATTTTAACTTTCTTTCTTCATTTGATTCCGATCGTTGATAATAACGTTTGTCAGTATATGTATAATAACAGAAAAACCTGCCTATGAGAAATTCCAGCTCTGTAATCAAACATGTCTACTAGCTGCTTGACTTTGTTTTTTGTCATAGTCTCTGCTTTCCCACCATGTCCATGTGTCAATTCATGGCTTTGCCCAATCTCACCGAGTCGGTTATTATATTTCGTGCTACTGGGAACTATTTCGGACTGAAAAAGATTTGTGATGAATTTTTTCCTTTTTTATGAATTTCAAAAAATCGAACATGCGTTTTCTGAGCTGATCAGTTTGATTCACGATTCAAATTTTTGTATTATTTAAACTACGATTAACCTTTAGTGTGAATTAAAGATTATTTAATTGGCAACACCGCACAACGAATTGGTAACATTTGTAAATATTTTTATGAGAATATTTCGCATCAAAGTCGGACCGGATATTTTGTCTACATCGGTTATAAACATTAGTTAGAAGTCCAATGTACAAAATTTGATTGTTGTGGTTTAATAATACAAAAAGCTATTGAGGCTTGGACATTATTTACTGACACAATCTTGTACATAATGCATAAAAAAGATTAACAAAAAGTATTTTTCAAAATATTAATTAATAAAATTAATTAATAAAAATCTATATATTATAAAATAACTTTACAAAGTAATTCAATGTCTTTTGCACTATAAAACGATTTCATATAATATTAAAAATCAATATTTGACCAAACTGTCGCTTAATCAG
>JBBMKC010249075.1:0-10432 GCA_037834085.1 Bipalium vagum
ATAATAATAATAATAATAATAATAATAATAATAATAATAATAATAATAATAATAATAATAATAATCATAATCATAAAATTGATTTGAATTTTGCAAGCCAACGAAATTCGATAGTACTTTGATTAGGCGCACTATCAACAAACAATCTTTTCATGTTCCGCGCGGTTTAGGCGGTGCTGGATCTTCTACGGAACTCATATTATGTGAAAATGCAAATTTTTGATTTTCGAATTTAATTATTATCGGATAAAATATATCTTTTTTATAGTTTTTAAAAAAATATTTTCAGCTTACTGATGTTTTATTAGACTGTCAAGCACATGATGTAAAAACAAAAAAGACATGAGTGCCTTTATCAGTTAGGAATTATTTATTTTATTAATTTACTTATTTTTTATTAATTTTATATTATATTTAATCTGCTCCTTCATTCAGCGGGTTGAAAAGGTGTTCTAAGATTGTAAGACTGAAAATGAAATTTTGTGAAAAAAATCCTTATTTTAAAACTAACTCAATTTTATTCATACTTCAGGTTTATCTTGAATTCTTAAGAATAAAAATCAATAAAATAATAATCCAGTATATCAGGATTCTTTTAAAAATGAATGTATCACTTTCAAAGTGCATTTCCTTGATGACAGTTTGTTAATTTGTTATGACTTAATGCCAGTAAATTTCTATAAAATATTTTATGAAAATCATTTCAAAATTTTTATGCCTAAATTCGTTAAAAAAAATGATATTTTATCGATATATTCAGTATTCTCTTTGTATACACCCGTTTTAGCGACTAGCTTTATTTCATAATAATGAATTTTAATGATATTTTTTTAATCTTAATCTTATAATAATGAAAATTTCCCACAAAAGATTTTAAAAAATTTCGTATGAATTAATTTTCAGTCTTCATCTCCCATTTAATCTTTAAAATGAGCGAATTTATCCTGCTGTAGAAATCAAAAAAGATATTCCCAGTGATGATTTATTGGTAGAAATTGATAAACAGCAGCCTTCAATCATGTGTTACGGTATCGTTTCATGGTATGGTAAAGTTGCGCTTTACTGAAGGATTTGCTGCAGATCAAAAAGATTTACTTCAGTACAAAAAGAAAAGAAAAATAGTTAATAAGCATGAACAAAGATGAAATGCGCCACCAAATGTTTGATGAAATCAAGAAGGCAATGGATGGAAAGAAATATACATGGCAAACAGGATGGAGCAAAAGCTCATACAGCTAGAGATATGATTTTATGGCTCAAAACAATACACCGGATTTCATCAAACCTAGGGAGGAGCCATCCAAAATTCCTGACCTAAGTGTGGTGGATTTTGCCATTTGGGGTATACTGTTACATCAACTTCAGTTACAGTAGAGAGAAGTTACTAATGTCAAATCATTAAAACGACTGTTGACTGAAGCTTGGAAGAGCATCTCAATTGAAATAATTCAAAAAATACTACTACTTGGCTAGAACGTCTACGTTCATGTTCGTTGGCTCACGGGAATCATATTGAACATCATTTATAGTGTTAATAAATTTTGCTAATAGAATTAATAAGTTTTAAGTTTTATAATTGTGAATTTTGTGATTTTTTGTGGGACATCCTGTTTTTATATATCATGTTCAATATTATAAGATTAAGGTTCAAAAAATATCATTAAAATTCATTATTATGAAATAAACCAATTCGGTATAACGGGTGTATACAAAGAGAATATATTAGGTGTATGCACAAGTTTCATCGCTCATATATTTATGAAATTTTAAATATTATCATAACAGATGGGCTTTAATATAAAAATATTTACTTAGGTAAATCTTTATAATGAATCTGATTTATCTAAATTAGCTGATTGGTTTCAACCAATAATTATAGAAATTGATAAAATATATATTTGCCACTGCAAGTTGTTTCTTTTCATTCAATGCAAAACATCTGCTGAAGCAATCTGACTAATTTGCAAAACTTATGTTGATGCAACAATCGCTGAGACCTGATGTCGCGAATGGTCTAGACGCTTTAGAAGTGGTGATATTGATTTATAAAGGATAAAGAGAGAGTTGATCGGCCACAAGAAATGAGTTCAGACGACTTGAAAGCGCTTTGAAAGATGATTTGACACAATCTAATGTACAGTTCCCGCCAAAAGTCTTTGGCCACCATGTAAAAAAGTCTAGTTTATCTTTTAGTTATTTATTCTTTAGTTATTTTTTTTATTGATAAATTTTGATTAATGATTTAATAATATTTTGTAGAGAAATCTAAATATGCTAGGTAAGGAATTATTGACATTAATGACTAGAATCATATAAATGCTTTTTTCTAGAATTTTAAGATTGGTCAAGGACTTTTGGCGGGGACTGTAGAGCTGGCGCTAAGATTGCATCTTAATCAGAGCAGCGTACTTCTGAGGTTGCATCAAATGGAGAAAATTCTGAAAAAAGGAAAATGAATTCTCGTTAATTATTAGAGAACAATATGATCAATAGATTCACCATCCACCTTTCGTTTTTTGTATAAAATTTGTACCGGGGACGAAAAACTGGATAAATTATTATTATCCAAATCGCAAAAGATCCTATGTGAATCATGAAGAACTGGTATTTTCACATCCAAAAAAAATATTCATGGTCACAAGGTTTCTTCCGTATATATTGTTGGACATGCAGGGAGTGCTTTATTATAATCTATTAAAACCATCTGAGACTATTATTGTGTCATAATTCAGTGCTCAAATTTTTCTAAAACGGAATAACTATTTTTTTCGTAAGCTCATGAAAATATTAAAAATTCGAAAATAAATTCAAAAAGTTCAAAAAATTCTGTAACTACTGAAATCACTAATATCAATCGAAAGTCAAGTTTGCTGGGTATAGTGGACATTCAATGACAAAAGGCATGTGACTAATGAAATTATAAGGTTCAAATCTAAATATTACCTTGAGATCCAGCTGATCCAGAGTCACCTGGTAATCCCATTGAGCCTTGGATTCCTGGCAAACCAAGATCTCCTTTCTCTCCTATTGGTCCTGTAATTCCTTTAAACCCTTTATTTCCTTTGAGACCTTGTTTTCCAGGTAATCCAATCACACCTCGAACTCCTTTAATTCCAGGTAAACCAATTAAGCCTGTATTACCTTTCATTCCTTTAGATGTTTTATCTCCTTTTATCCCTTTTACACCTTTATCTCCCTGAAATAAGATGTTTTTTGCTAAATCTTGAAAACAAAATACCTCGAATCCATTAATACCTGGAAAACCTTGTAATCCAATAGGACCTCTGATACCCTGTTTGGAATAATTTTTTAATATTCATTAACATTAATATTACCATTTTTCCAGGTAACCCAATTTTTCCATGATGTCCATGGAACCCTATTTCGCCTGGAGATCCAGTAAGGCCTTTCAAGCCTTTTAAACCAATTGAATTTTTAAGTCCTTTTTCTCCTTTATGGCCACTGAATCCTGGTGGACCTGGATTACCAATTTTTCCTGGTTTTCCTCTTGGCCCAACCAAACCAACGGAGCCCCTTTTCCCTCGTCTTCCGGGAATTCCAGGATAACCTATTGGTCCGTCAAATCCATCTAAACCTATAGGACCTTTCCATCCTCTTGGACCATGAAATCCAGGATGGCCAGTAGGACCCATATATCCCTGAGAATATTATGAAAAGAAAATTAAAAGTTGAAATATAAAGAAAAATAAATTATTTTCTGTAGTAATATTGAATTTCTCGTAGTACTTCTTTCACCAAATAAAATTTTCAATGTGAATGTATATTTTAGTGGTCATTTTAACTGTATGAGCATTGTGCTTCCTATTCACAATTATTAACGATAAGAAACGGTTTCTGTCACTTATTTCTTTTCAAAAGAAATTCTCTCATTATTTGAAACCTTTATGAAAAGTAGTTTAATATAGGAAACACATAAAGCTCAAGCATTTAAGAACGAAATTATTCGATAAATAAGAAAAAATTTAATTGCAAATTTAACCATCACACAAAGTAATTCTGTTCACATCATCTTGCATTTCAAAATCCTCTAAGATTATCCACTCAAAAATCTCTAAATCGAGTTTATCTGTTGATGTCGTGATTGAATATAAAAGAAATTTTGATTTTTCCGCCAATTCTTCGAATTGGTTAAATCTAGAAATTCGCTTATTAAAGATTGAATAATTTGCAGAAAGATGTTGACTGCTTAACTTGATAAGTTTCCTCGTGAGATTCAAGATCTGCAAAGATTTTATTGGATTTATAAAATATTTGTATGTATCGGAACTAACACTATGATTGAAAATGTTTAATTTGGCTTCAAATGCTTTGATTAAATGAAATATGGAAAGTGTCTTTCTTCCACATTGTAGTTTTACAAGTATTTCATTTACATATATAAGCAGTAAGAAAATATTAAGTTGGAAAGTCATTCGATGTCCATTTATTGTGTGTTCTATATAAGTAAGCCATTGTACATTTAATTAACCTCAGTTAATATTTCTAGAAATTCTCATTTGTTGATTAATTTTGTAACAAGAATCATAACATATTTCATTAACTTAAAACTTATCTTTGAGCTTTAAAAATGCAATGAAACCATAGAAATTTATGTCCAATAAGTTGTTTAACGATTTGATAAATCTATTTTCCTCTCTATTAATACTCCAAACACAATCAGTTGTCATGGAAACAATTTATTTAATTACAACTGCATTGCAAGTATTTATTCCTCTTGTTAAGGTAATCATTTCTAATCATCAAGTAATTGTTTCCAACGCATTAACGAATAAAAATTGTTAAACGAGTTTTTCCAGTTATATCATTGCTCTCATCGATAAAGATAGAAAATATTTATTGATGAACCACGCCAATGCAACAATGATTGAAAAAATTATAAATGTAAAATGATTCATGTACCATCAAAATTATACACGTGCAATCCACCACTTATATAATGAATGGATTTCATTGAATATTAATATCTTCAAATCTTTATTCTTAGAGTTATATTATCCATTGCAAAATCATTGAAAAAATATTTTTAGAAGGTAATTGAAAATAAATATAACTTATTTAAGAATTCTTCAAATATTCTACAATATATAGTGTAAAATTGTAAGTAACTAAACATATAATTGGAAAGTTGAACAGAATATATATTGAGATAATCAAAGAAAAATTTTTATTCATGTATATTGAAAAAAGTAAGAAAATTAAAAATTATTGATATAAATCAATTGTTGACACAGAATTTGTAATTTTTAATTAATTAAAAACATAATAATTAATAATTTCAGTTGTAAGTAGATTGCAGAGATAAAATATCCTTTTTATAAAAAAACTAATTTTAATGCTAAATTTTTTTTAAAAAATTAATATTATGTTATTTTTATTATGCGTTACTTTTTAGTTAACATTTTACTAGAATTAACCAGTACTTTTTTAATTTCGGAGAATCAGATAAGAATGTGATTTTAAATTACTATTATTCTTCAAGATTATTAAAAATGATTATTACCTCTAACAGAAATATTTAATATTCTTCCCAATATATTATTTTAATTTCTCTAATATATTGATTATTTCATTAAGAAACCTTTCATAAATCGTTATAATTACAAAAATATTTCAATTTTTTAAATATATTAAAAATATTATTTTAATATAAATGATTCGAGATCATTATAATATGAAATATTATATAATCCTTTCAAAAATGTATCCTGTAACTGTAGATAAAATATAATTATATATTTTACGTTTACTCAAAACAACAACCTGGAGAGTTGTCTATAATAGCCATAAATAAAGTCTGGGATTCCATCATAACAATAATCATAATCATAAAAATGACAAGAACTTTAATTAAAACTTCTTAACAATTTTTTATATTTTAGAAATTTAAGATCTGTTATAAAATTATATTTACTTGAGTGACACTTAAAAACGTATGAGAATCCCAAAATAATTTTAAGTAGATCTGAAAATATTTTTTGGCACTTCAATGAGAAATCGAAGTGTAATTAAAAAGGTTAGACTTCAATTAAAAACATTTGAATAAATTAAGCGATACAAAATTTAATATATATAAAGAGAGATATTTCTCCACGATTCATCCAAGATCTGCAGAGAAACAAGGAGTTAATTGCCAGAATCAAATTAAGAAAAATCTAAAGCTCTATCACAGAAGTTTTAAGCGAAGACTGAATTTTGATATTTTTTCTTTTAAAG
This sequence comes from Bipalium vagum, assembly GCA_037834085.1. Lineage (NCBI taxonomy): Eukaryota > Metazoa > Platyhelminthes > Tricladida > Geoplanidae > Bipalium > Bipalium vagum. Next base: position 6,235 of record JBBMKC010249075.1, read on the forward strand.
TACGTTATTGTATAACATTTTATTTGTTCTTTAATTTTTTTGTTATCTAATATTTACTTTAATTGTGACTTTTGACAATAACTAATAATTCACATGTGAGTATTTGTTTTCTTTCATTAACAATTTGATAACTGATATCAGTGTTATCTGAATATTCAATTGACAATTATGTGATCAATATTATTTTTATCTATACATTGTATTGACTACTTGATAATTTATATCATTATTTTTTGTCTGAATTGTCTTTGTATTGTGATATAAATAAACTTTGCTGCTTTACTGGTCTTGTCGATTATATTAATTATTAGTGCATGAACTCAGGTGGTTTTTGGATTATCAAATAATTATCAAATATGTAAAATTTGAATATTAAGAAACTGGATTATTATTCACCGACCCCTTGAACTCTATTATCCCAATCAAAAAAGTACAAAGTATTAAATATAAATAATAAATAATTTTTAAATTAAATTAATTTACTTAAATTAGTTTAATTGAATTTAATTAAATATTTTTTATGTTTAAGCTATAGAGTGAAATATATAGGTGCATCGTAAAATTAATATAAATAGTATTGAATTAAAAAATGAAATAGAAAATAAGTTAATCAAATTTTAATTATTCAAATTCAAATATGAATTTTGTTATTTTATAAAATTGACAAAAATTACCACCCTCAAATAAATTATATTCCCTTTTCGAAACTTTTAATAATTTTTTAACTTTCAGAAAGCCTCAAGAAGTCAAAAGCTCTATAGAATAAAGTCGATTTATCAAAATCATATCACTGTATCAAAACATTTTGGTGACATAGTCAATACTATAGAACTTTTTGAAAAATGAAGATATAATATCAAAAACCTTCCAAAACACTAGCGTTCAAAAAAAATAAAAATTAACACAAGATTAATTTGATATTCAATACTAAGATTAGAAATACTAAACTACTAAATTAATGTTAAGAAAAATAGAATATAATCAATAATTTTAATTCTCGAAAAAGAAAATACTTAATTTAAAATTAAATAATTGTCACTCTTTGAACGGACTTAGTCTATTTTCCTTTCCCCATATCTTTCTATATTTACTTCTTTTGCTGAATAAAATTTTTAAAATTTTGCCTTAGTGAAGATTTTGGTGAATTTTGTTTTAATCCAAATGAAAAATTAAAAAAATTTTCACTAATTATTGTTTTTATCATGGAACAAAATTCTCTTGAGAAACTATAATTTTTTTAAAGAAATCTCTTGTGGTGAATTTATTCACTTAACATTTCACTTTACTTAAAAAGAGAAAAGGAAATGATGATTTTTATAAGAAAATATTTTTATCAAAATAAAATAATACTAAAAATTCCTATGTGGTCTTATGATCTGATTTGTTTTCATAAATATAATTTATTTAAATATTAATTTTACAGAAGCATAGAAGACGACAGTTTTTTACATAAATCAGGTGTAATTTCTTGGGTCCAGCACTGGAAAAAACACTGAAGTTAGTTATATTTTATCTCCATAATTCTTGTAAAGCATTAGGTTTTGTACGATGTGCCACAGGTTTTCTATCGGATTCAAATCCGGTGATTTTGGAAGAAAATCCAGTAATGTGATTCTTAAAAAGCCAATCCAGTGTAATCTTGGATTTATGACAACTACCATTGTCTTGCAAAAAAACATTGCATCGGTATATTAGGGAAAACATAGTGAATGGTTGGAATTAATTGCGTTCTTAGAATGCCAATGTTGAAATTAACAGTTGATAGGAATTAAAATTTATTTAATTTTGTTTAAATAAAATTATTGATTTCATATTATATTAATTATCATCAATTTTTATCAGTCTAATTGGTTGAAATTTTAGTTTATTTAATTTAATGTTTATTATCTTACTATTTGAAAACTTAGTGCTAGTCTTAAAAAGGAATTTATCACCAGATAATTTTTCAGTTACAAAATATGCATTGTAAAATGTATTAGTTCAATAAAATTGTAGAATTATTCAAGAAAAAGTATTTTTTACTATATTTAAATTTAAAATTTTAATGTTAAAAAAATATTTTTATGTGTAATCTCACTCGGAGACCTGGTGGTCCTTTTTGTCCAGGTTTCCCCATTTTTCCCATAGAACCTTGTTTTCCTTCTATACCAAGTTGACCTTTTTCTCCAGGAGGACCTTGAATCCCAGATCTTCCTTGTTTGCCAATAATTCCAGGTTCACCAATTGAACCATGATTTCCTTTTTCTCCACTATACCCACTTTCACCGGTATACCCATTTTCTCCAGCAGTGCCTCTTAAACCTCTTATTCCTGGTGCTCCAAATGACCCTGGTTTTCCTATGTATCCATGTATTCCCTTATCCCCTTTATCTCCCTGACTTCCTCTAATCCCAGATGATCCCAACATACCAGGAGATCCTCTATCTCCATCTTCACCTTGATTTCCTCTCAAACCTTTTATACCTGACTGTCCAATATTGCCAGAATCTCCCTTTATGCCATTTATTCCTTGAATTCCAGGAGATCCTTGTTCTCCTTGACGACCAGTACTTCCAGGAAAACCCTTAAAATATTTTGAAAGAATTACTAATAATTATAATTTTAAAATTTTTATACTAACTGTATTTCCTTTAGATCCTTTCATCCCATTTAATCCAACTTTTCCTTTTGTACCTTTTTCACCTGGATCACCAGGAGATCCCATCATGCCAAAGTATCCTTTAATTCCTTTAGTTCCTCTTAATCCATTTGTTCCTTTGATCCCAATAGGTCCATCGTTTCCAATATTTCCTTTGGACCCATGTAAGCCAACTGAACCTCTTAGACCAATTACACCTAAATTAAAATAAATTATTATAAGAAATACTATGAGTCAATGTTTTTCTTCTTTTATGATCAAAATAATGTTAATAAATAATTTTTTATTAATAATTTTTGAATAGATCACAATGCTCCTTCCTCTTTAATGAAAAATGACAAAATAAAGTTAGATTGTAAGTTTTGTAAAAGTTAGAGTTATCTGACTCCTTTTGTAAATGCTGGAAGTTTACTAATAACTCGATATCCGGGAAAATCTGATTCTGATTCTTAGATATTTATTAACTAAGGAAGGCAACAGCATTCTTTTAGGGCTTATGTTCAAATCATATAAATTAAATAAAAAAGTTCTCAAATCGAAATCGAAATCACGATTTATGGAATAGCATTCTTTTGTACCTCTGAAGTGCACAGAACAGCTGAAAGAGTTGATGTAATCTAACGACTTGTTAGATAAATCGTGTGTAAAGAAGAGTAAGAAGATTTTTAAATGAAATTCGAAAAAATAAAAATTATATTCTTTCGAGAATATTTGCTTGCGGTATATTAAATAGGAGTCCGTAATTCAAATTAAATATTTGAAGTATATGGAACATATAAAATAAATTAATACATTTTTCGGGAGAGATATTTTACTTCCTTATTTAAACTATTTGTGAATGCTGATTGATTATAATGACACCATTCTTAAATTACTTTGTTTAATATATTGTTTTTTAAATTTTCTATATGAAACAGTTTTTTTATATTTTTATATTATTATTATATTTAAATCTTTAAAAATTATATTTTTAAGTTAAAAACTGTACCTTAAAATTATCTTGGTATCATTTATCGTAATATGCCTCACCGGTTGGTGATGACGTTTACCTATTAACAGTAATTTGTTTTTATTATTTATAATAATAATTCCTTAGAAATTACCATTAACCAAAGATCATTTTACTTTTTCAAAATCAATTCCTTTAAGTTCTTGTGATTTCCGGTTTTTTTTTGAGTGTATATTTTATATTTTATTATTTATCTTTGATTTTTTAAATATTTTTAATATTTATTTTTAATTTGATTTTCTTCTTTTACAAAAATTTATTACTTATCGATAAAAATTGATTTATAAAATCATAAAACACATTTAGAAAAACTTTCAACTTTATTTTTTTATAGAATTTCATTCAAAACACAAATATTATTAATACAAGTTCATTTAACATAACAATAAATACCAATCTGGAGTTAACTTTTAAAGTAATTTCGCTTCTAATTATTTACTTTAAAAAAGTGGTAACATTTTTTGGCAGAATTTGCATATATTAGGTTGGTGCAAAAGTAATGCAATTTTTAAAGTAAACAAAATTTATTCATAAAATTAAACGATAACTGT
>JBBMKC010249086.1:0-10432 GCA_037834085.1 Bipalium vagum
GTTCTTTCACGATGATTGTTGGTTCTTCACTGTGCTTGATAACTTCGTGGTTGATGTTTGGGATGTTGATTGGGATCCGCGTAGTCTCCACAGATATTCAAATTCCATATTCAGTATAGGATATTGTGGTGTTAGAAAAAATTGGAAAAACAAAAACAAAATTGGGTTTTAAAAATTTGAAAAATATATGAAAAGAAATTAAGAAAAAATTTTTTAAAAATTAAAAATTTGACAAATTGCAAAAATCAAAATCAATTTTTTGGGGTTTAGGTGTTGAGTTCACTTATCCATTTACACACTACTTGCGTATTTTAATTAATTGATAATTTTTTATTGTTATTATAAATTTTATTATTAATTGGAATTTTTTCATATAGTATTTAGTTACACTTGCAAACTTGCACTATTCTTCTTGTTTTGACTCTGAATGTACAAACAACATTTGAAATGTATTTATTTTTGTTGATCCATTGTATTTAACGTGTTTTTTGTTATTTTGGTAAAAATAAAGCTTAAAAATTTATTTTGTTAATTACCACTTGAATCTGAGGAAACTCAACGAATATTTATAGAGGTGAGCAAGGAGTGTAAATTAATCTAATGATTTATTAAAAAATTACAAGTCATTGTTTTTTTGTTATTATTGTTAAATTTTTAAAATTTTATTCAAAATAGTGTATAAAATTATATAAATTTACATATTTCTTCATTAACTTTCTGTGTTTCAAAGGTAATATTAATTGAAAATGTAAATTATTTTCTATTTAAACGAAGCTCAAATCGACAAACCCTTTGTTTTAATACCTAAACGTATTTTTAATTTATATTGCAATAATTTGATTTTTAAAGTATAGTATGTAAAATTTTAATTAAATTTTAATTATAAATTCTTCATTACTATTACTTTTCATAGTATTATCTCCGAAATAAATAAAATAAGAGTTACATCATAAAATCCTTGTATTAATTTTTACAAAATTATTTTCTATATTTTTAGACATGAGACATGGAAGATGATTTATATCATTCATCTCAGGAGTACCATTCTATTTCTAAAGATAATTCAACTAATGTATTTAAAATAAAAGAAGAAAAAAATACCATTGGAACACAATTAATGGATTATGTCTCACATAATAATTATGTTAATTTATCTCAAAATCCTAAGTCATTAAATTCACTTGTGGAAGAAAGTAAATGTCTAAGTTTAGTTTCCATGGATAATAATTTTGATAATGACGTTTCTCTGCAAACCACAAAACCATCTCTAATCCTAAATTACAATCAACAAATGGATATGGCCACGTCTCGCAGAAGACAGACTTTCAAATGTCCCTATTGTCCGAAAGTAAAAATTAGCTGATTTGATAATTTATTTAATTTTAATATTTTCATGTATAAGTTATTGATTTTAATATCTAACCTTTTGATCTTTCATAAGATGACGATGGAAGTATGTTTATTTTAACTTTCCTTGATGTCATACATCTCGAGTAATTTCTTTCCCGAGCCCGACATAATCATCATTACAAGGGTCATAAATAATTATGATAGATCTGACTCTTTGTGCCACTTCACCTGACAAGCTCCCTGGATAATTATGTCTAAAAGTTATTCCTCAATTCGTTTCCTTGTGATCCTCTGTAAGAATTCGAATTTATTAAATCCCGTAAAAGCATTTCGCTCTAACATAGATCGGAAAATCCATACGTCGTACCACGTTCCCGAATTGGGACCGCTTATTTAATCACTTACCTGAGACATCCTTAAACACTGTTCCCTGTTTTTTCTCGAAAATTTTTTTCCCGATCCGTCTTTCGATTCGTTCATTGGTCAGCACACAAACTGTGCTCCTCGTGTTGTTTTATTTTTCCTTGTTAACTATGCCTCTGACGATTTTTAATGATTTCATTAATTCCAATTGATTGCCTTGATGTCAGATTCGTTTTGTCACTGGTATGTTGTTTTACTTTGTTATTGTATGTGTGTATGTCTGTTTTGGATCGTAACCATGGGATCAAAGACAAGTTGAGATCTTGCAATTCGTTTTCCTTTGTGTTGTACCTTTGACAAATCTTTGCACTTTTTATTATATTAGGGGTTTACGATAAACCTTTATTTTCTGAGATGGAACTGTTTTTATTAATTTATTGGTAAAGTAACCTCTCAAAAATCGATATCTGTTTTCTAACGTCTGTCATGTCTAAATATCGATATCATAAAATCGTAAAAAGTATTATTCATCATTATTCATAACTATTTAAACACAAATAAAAATATTTGTTTTTCTCTAGCGATTTTAATTGAAAAATGGGTAGCTTCGTGGATTATATATATACCGGTAACCAAAAATGTAGCCTACCTTATGCAGGCTAAAAATTTAAAAATAAAACTGTTTCCGATTAATATATATTACGTTGCGGTATTTTGTATAGGTTGTATATGTTTTTGTGTTTTTCACATATCAGCTAAGAATATGTTTCAATAATCAGAATTCCAGGAAGAATACCTATGTGACTTGTTTGAGATAGATGTCAACCTTACAAGATATCTTCAAAAAAGGGCCGTTTAAATATCGTGAGGCAGGTATTGGAATGAAGACGATGTCTACAGAAAAATTTGATCTAGTCGTCCTTCAAAAATTAAAATCAATTAAAATTATATTTGATTATAATTATTGTTTTAACTGTGTCTTCAAGTTTGAAAAATAATGTTTCAAGAACTTAAGAAATTAAACTGCTCATTCTTACTGGAAGAATAATAGTACTGGACTTTGAATGCAAATCGTGCTAACCTGTCTGGTTTTCCCTGGGACACTGTCACAGAATAGATAGGTTACAATGGACACGTGATCATCACCATGTAGTTGGTGAGTGTCAGAATATCTTTTGGACCGAAGAATCTAGGTTTGCACTAGATATTCGTGATGACAAGATTCAAGATAGATGATTGAAAACCTAATTCTATGCCGATTACTGGTTTCTAGGACACGATCGTTATAGAGGAGGTTGCGAAATGATTTAAGACAGTATAAGATGAAGTGGTTGAACATAAATTGTTGTTTTTACAGGTACGATAACAGGTAAACGATATTTAAATGAAATTATCATTCTACGCGTATTACCAATTGTCAACGAAGGTAATCTCACGTTACAATAGGACAATTTCAGAAATATCAAAACCAGAATTGTGACGTCTGATTTGGATGCAATTGAAGGTTTTTTATGGCACACAAAATCCCTAGACTTACTCCCAATTGAATGCTTGTTGAATGGAGTAAAACGTGGCTTAATTGATATTTACGAGTATCCGTCGTTAATGTAAGCACGCTTTCAGATAAATTACGGAATGAATGGATTTCTGTTCTAAAAGAAACAATTCAGCATGTAATTATTAGCATGCCTGACAGACTTGGGGAAAGGCATAAAGAAATATGGTGGTCATACCTCAGATTAATAAAATTTTGAGAACATCAAAAGTTATATTTGGCACCATTAACATTGATTGCCAATTGATTCAGTTAAATTTATAATTTTTTATTGAAAATATGATTTTATAACATTTCCAAATATAGTGGGCTACTTTTTTTTCACTATTAATTAATCCTTTCGTTACTAGGTTTAATTATTTAAAACCATAATAATAAAACTAAAAAATAACAATCAATAGTAGTAAAATAATAATGATATTATTATTCCTTATCATTATTACTTTATTATTAGGATCTAATATTAAAAATAATAATATTTATATTAATTAAAATAGTAACATTAAAATAAAATAATGTTGCACAATTAAAATGATATTATTTAAGACTAAAATTAAAAATATTGAAATATCATGTTAAGAACAATAAATAATCAATAAATAATAATAAGAAAATAGCAATATTTATAAAGATAGAAAAAATAATAAAACCAGTAAAAGAAAAATAGTATGTAATTATTAAAATAAAAAAAATTTATTAATAATCATGATAATAATATTGGATAAATATAAAAATAATGGATAATAAATGAATAATAATAAAATAATTAGCAACATTGAAAACCGCGATATCAATAAAGTAATTTAAAATTAATAATGAAAATAAAATTTAATTATTGAATTTTTTGTAGTATTATGATAAAATATCAATGTTTTCGGAGGTTAATCTTCGACACGAGTGGTTATTGAAAAATTCAAAAAAATTGTTAATTCAGAAAATAAAAAACTACTTCAAAGAAATAAAGAAAACCTTTTCACTTAAGTTTTTAAAAAATCCTTCTCATTAATTAATGATTATTGATTTTTATTGATGAAAATTTATTATTGCATAAAATTTTATTTTAAACATTAATATTTAATTATTATTTATTGGTATATTTATTATTTATTGGTATATTTAATTCTCAATTTCTTATTATAATTGTTATTATTAATGTTATAATTATTATATCAGTAATATATATTATTGTTATATTATTTTTAATTATCATTTAACGTAAATTGTAAATTAATTATTTTTATCATTTTACTACTCAGTTAAATTGTAAAATTGCATTTATATATTAGAAATAAGTTTTTAATTATAAACAGTTAAACAAAACATTTTCTTGTCATATTGTAGAGGGTTATCGGCTACCATAAATTATTTGATAAATATCAATAATAACAATAAGAAGAAAAATGATAATAATATCAGAGAATAAGTTAATATTAATAATACTTACTGATAAAATAATAAAAATAAACCCATACTATTTTGTACTTTGAAGCTATTTATAGTATTGATTAGTTTTTCAGGTAGTATTGTTATTGTGCCAGAGATCTATATATTTTTGAGTCTATTTATTTAACAGGAACATTGATGTGTAACCATCAATGATTTCAACAATCTGCATTAAACGAGGTTGATGATTCGGAACACATGTACATTTTTAACATAATTCGATAATGAGGAATTTTTGAAAACAATAAAAAGCTAAAATAATAATAATAATTTTACTACAGAACTATTATAAAAGAACCATAATTATTAATTTAAGAAAGTATATTAATAATGAAATAATAATGATTATAATTATAATAATAGTACTAATAATCATAATAATGGGGAATTAATATTGTTAATAAAAATAGACAACAAAAATAATAAATTATAATAAAATATTAATTAAATTTCGATAATGATAATAATTATTGTAAGTAAATAATATTAAAAATAACAATAAAAACAATTTGGATGTACTTTAGTATTTCTTATTTACATAAAACAGTTTATAAAAATATTTATAAATTTTAAAGAGTGACTATTGGTCAAAATATTAATAATATTTTATATTAATCATACTAAAAATTTTATATGAATTATTATTATTTTTCAATAATACACGGCTATTGATTATATACAGTTTACGAAAATATTTTTTGTTCTATGAAAGTGAACCTATGACCGGAACATTAAGATTGAATTCGTCTGTTTTTGTCTTTTTAAAAGAAATTAAAGTAAATTGAAAATTTGAAGAAAATGAGAAAAACATCCCTATAAAATATAATTAAAATTAATCAATAAGAGATAATTGATTGAAAGAAGAATTATTTTATTTGTTATACTTTTTATATATTTTCCACATTTTTTCACTAGATGAATAAAAAGTACACCAATTTATTTTTATTAATACTTATTTTGTTATTTTTCCACTAATCGTAAACACCAGCCTTCGTATCCCAACAATTGAACAAGATCCATGTCAATATCACTTTAACTTACGTTTAATCAGTCTTAATCGCAGCTAAATATTGCAAAATAATAATTTATAAAAATAATTATATAATAATAATAATAATAATTTATAATAATAATTACAATAATAATAATTAAAAAAATTTTTTCATAAGTTTTATTAAAATTAAATTAAATTTTTTTTAATTAATTAAAGTAATTAAAAGTAAAAATTAAAAAGTAGAAAAGTAAAAGTTAACATAAATTTTTGAGTGAATGCGATTTGTCTGTTAAAATAAGTATCCTAAGAAATGCCTATAACAAAAGATATTGCACAATAGTTTATGAAATAAATTAATTAATAAATGACTGAAATATGACAAAATATCATGGAACTACTGATATGAAAAGGTATTGCTTAGAAAATTGCGTTTCGAAACTGTACCACCTTGGTTAAGAAAAGATTACTCGATTTCCTTACATTGATTATATTTTGTCGGTTAAAATAATTATCCACCTAATATCAATGCACAGTCATCGCAACGGAAATAGGTTTACAGAGATAAACTTTACATTAAATTGGTTGGTAATACATTTCCTTTGAAAATTGATAAAGATTGTTTTTCAAACACATTTTAAAAGTTGTTTAGGGTCGATAGTCGAAAGACATTTTATCATTCATCTGTCATACCACAAGGGCAATGTTTAACTTCTTCGCTTTCATGTTTCGTTTTTGTGTTCTACGCTTAGTAAATCAATACCAAAGATGAAAATGACACTTTCACAGATTTTTTCGGTGAATTTGTTTCATCTTGCACATGTAAAAAACTTAAGATAAGATTAGAGATAACGCGGACAAAATTTACATAATTCAAGAAGACAGTTTCCGGAAATTAAATTTCATTAGTTGTCAATTGTGAAATACAGATTTTGCGAAAGGTTTTACGTGGGAGGATCAATATACAATGACTGATTCCCTATCACTGTGATTTTCGATTATCTTTTTTCATGATGTGTTCATTGAAACCTTCAATTCTCAATATTTAACATTGATTTTAAATTTTTGAAATATTCAATCCTTGTGGTACAGACTTAAACAAATTTTTCTCCACCTACTGACAAAAAATCATTAAATCAACATTTTTGTCTATGTTTATTGACCTAATTGAATTGTTGTATTGTTTGTTTTACATTTTTCTTTCGTTGTGAAATTTATGGAAATTAAAATTTTTGTAATAATTAAAAAAATTTTGATTTTAAACTCTTCCATTCTGAGAATAGTTATGGACTTTTGTTTAAATTTTATAGATTTTTCTGAAGTTATTATTTATTGGAATATTTTATTAGAGAAATAAAATATTTATTTTAAATTATTGATTTTTAAAATAATTTAAAGAAATATCTATTATTACTGTGCTGAGTAAAAAGTTTTCGTATTCTTAAGAAACATTCAAAGTCGATTTTTTATTATCATAGAAAATGTTATTTACCATTTTAATCAATGACTTATCATAATCTGTCAGGTAATTTGAAAATCTCACCCTTCCAAAATTTCTTTGGTTTAAGATTGATAAACTCCTATAAGTGTTTTTGTCAATTCTTTAAAGATTTGAAATTTAGTCCATAAAGAGAACTCTTAAAGGATAGGAATAAATAAAAACTGAGAGTGCCAGATCTAGTGATTAAGCCAAAATTGCAATAACTTTTTTCAGGATTGTCAAGAGACATGTAGTGTCGCGTTATCTTGTTGAAGGATTACACAATATTTATTACTCAATCCCGGTCGTCTTTCTTCGATTGCTGCCTTTAAATTATCGAGTTAGATGCAGTACTTACTAGAATCGATTGTTTCATTTTTTAATCAACTCTTAATATGTGATTCCTTTCAAATCCCACTAAACACACATCAATACATTTTTTGGAGATATTTCTTCACTGCTGTGGTTTTTGGGTGTTCAACACGTTTTCCTCAAAAACTTTTGCGCTGGGCATTATGTAATCTAATTTTCGTCGCCCGTAATAATTATTTTGAGAAATGGGCTTTCCTATTTGGCTTGAGCAATGAATTGCATATTGATATTCGATCGATTTTTTTTTCATTTAAATTGTGTGGCACCCAAATATCAGAACGAAACAAAACTCATCTTTAGCAAATGGTTTAAAATCGACTTTTGAGATACTTTGATAATATCCACAATGTCACGGGTTGTATAATATGGATTTTCATTAACATAAAAAATAATTGTGAAATGAATAAAAATTTTTTTTAATCAGCAGAAATGGTCAGAATAATTATATATTGATTTTCTAAATTCCGAATACTATTAAACATGATTTTGAGAAGAATAGAATTGTCTGTCGTGGTCTCTACTATAAAGTTAAAGTAATGGCAGAAATGAAAGCAAAATGCAAAATATTTATTTAACAAAAGGGAATCTCTTACACGTGCAAGTTAGTATAGCACACGTTTTCCGAACATAATATTAAAATTTTAAAAAGAAAGACATTTTTTTAAAAACTCAAGTTGAAATAAACATTAAGAAATCTGGTCGCATTAATAATAGTCAAAAGGTGCTTTATCGTGTTATTCTGTAATGCGATGGATTGAATATCAGCTTTAATTCATGAAATGTAAAACGATTATCTTCTTTGAATCTCAAACTTTAACTTGTTGTACCAAAAACGATGTTCCACCAAATATTAAAATATTGACGAATAACCCGATCAAATAGTACAATGTTTCACCCGAAAATAAATAACAACTGCTACCAACTGATTATTTATCGATCTGAACTTGTCAAATTAAACACAATACTATTTACCAAATGATATATTTATAAATCCGAACCATATTTTTCCTTGAAACTATATTGTTCTTTTTTATTTTCTTACATAAGACTTGATATGGATCAAACTTTTTTTCGCATAAAATGAAACGTTTCGTGTGATCAATTAGGAAAGGTTTTGAGATAGTTGTGAGAAAACTTCTACCTTAGATATTTTTTTATTTATTCTACTTAAATATGTAAAACTTAACAGAAAATGTGATTTCCTTAATTTAACCATTATTACTGTTTATATTACCGGTTTGCTAAATCTATCTCCAGATCTTGTCTGTTTACTTTACCTCACCAATTCTTTAAAATAAAATAAAACGCAAATTTAACACTTTCAGTAATCAAACTACAGAGATATCATGAAACTGTTCAGAATTTGTCAATAAACTTCTCCAACTGCTCCAAATATTTTAACTCTAAAATTAATAGACAAAACGAAAAATAAAATCAACACCCAATCTATTGATAGATCTATCCAGCCTTATTATAACAAAGAAATTATAATAAAAACTAAAAGAAACAAAAATATTACTTTTTTCAAATTGAATTCTTCGAAACTTTCTTTTATGTCAGTTTCTAATCTAACTAGGAGGTCGAGTAGAATCTTTAATGTACAACTTATCATGTTTCCACAAATTAGGACTTACAAATTATGAATTTGTTCCTTAAATTTTCTTGGTGCACACATGTCTAACAGTGTTATTATTTGTCACATTTTTCGGTTTTTTACTAAATTAACCAAAATTTAATAAAACCAGATATTCTTGGTGTCAGTTAAATATTTTTGGCAATTTATTAATTGATTATTGTTATTATTTTTTTTTGTTATTATTTAACTGCATTATGTTTATTGTTAAAGTGATGACCCTTAAACCTTGAATTTATGTAATAATAATATTGCTTTCAATTTATCTTAAATGAGAAGAGAAAAAATTAAGTTTTTTTACATAAATTTTGTCAAGAAATTATGATAAAATCAAATATTTAAAAATATCAATATTAACCCATTGAGTATTACAGTAAGACATTGTCTATTAGAAAATAAATTCCCCTACTACTAACATTTAATCAGTAGCAAATAAAGTACAGTTAACATAATTTAGTAAGGAAAGTTGACAGAAAGGTATATAAATTCATATATTTATATATTTTGTCAGTTAAAGTTTAACCAATTAGAAACGTATTTTCATTTATGTGTATATAGACCGTGACTGTTATTATTTTCAAACAACATTCATTGATTATATACATGTGTATTTTGAGGTCATCATAAAGAGTTATATCTTTTACATAGAATGTACATTAGGGTTTTGTTCAGTTTACTTAAGCACAGAAAATTAAAAATAGATTTATCAATTAACTCTTGTTACTTCTATAAGACAAAGATAAATCTTCAATTTACAGATACTATTCTTATAGGGTCAATCTTGATATATATATATATAAAATATAATGTTATTATTTATATATAATAATATCTTAATTATATTCATAAATATTTTAAACAATTTCTTATTTTAGTTAAGTTATTATTCTTATTCCTTAAGTGATTTTTTCTTTATTTTAAAAATTAAAATATAGAAACTACGAAATTATTTCATTTTTTTCTTGAAAATCTTATTTTTTTGTGTTCTTCATTTTCAAAACATTGCCCGATTTCAGAAAATGCACATTTCAGATTGTTTAATTTTCGAAAGACGCTTATTCTTTAATTTTCAAAGAAATTTAATCCGATTTTTCTTTTGTTCAATCCTTTTTTGATCAAATAAATTTCTTGTGTTCGAAATCGATGTCATACATTTCTTTCGTTAATAATAATAATAATAATAATAATAATAATAATAATAATAATAATAATAATAATAATAATAATAATAATCCTAACCAAGAC
>JBBMKC010249096.1:0-10432 GCA_037834085.1 Bipalium vagum
ATAATAATAATAATAATAATAATAATAATAATAATAATAATAATAATAATAATAATAATAATAATAATAATTTTTCGGACATATCTCTGAAATCCATATATTTTACAAAAACACAAAAAGATATTTTACGGGAAAAATCACGATCTTTTTAATAATTAAAAAAATCTCAAAAACAGAAAATCCAGGAAGCAGATTTTCAGGAAAAAAATTTTTAGGAAATCGTTCTCATTCCCATTCAAACCAATATAGGAAAATCACGAATGAAAGGGACAAATCTCGAAATCTCTCCATTCCTCAAGGCATCGAAAATTATTTGATTTGGAGAAAATTGCATTGCATTAAAACGAAGGGAAATTTTTCAACGATATTAATTTGCCTTTCCAAATAGATGGTTTATATCAGATTACGCTTTGTAAACTTTAAGCTCTTTTTATTGCTTTTCTGCCAATGAGCTTTGGGAAAATGGAAATTAAATTACCAGCAAATTTGGTTTCCATCCACTCCAGTTGTGAGAATATGAGATATTAAAGGTAGAATTATTTGATTTTTTTGATCTTTAATAAAAAATACATTGAAAAAATCGTTTATTTGCATTTTTATCATTTTAAATTAATGTATATAATAATAGAGAATTTGTTTTATTAAATCAATTATTTTCAATTTTTAGATTTGTTATTATTTTATTAATCTGGAACGATCAATATAAAAAATTAATTGTTAATAGTTAGAAGAATTTAATATCAATTAATTCGAAATTAATCTAAAATATTAATTAAATAATAATTTATTGATAATTTTTTATTTAATTTCTTAATTTGTAATTTTAATTAATTTTAATTTAATTATTAATTTTAATTTAATTATTAATTAATTTATTTATTAATTTATTTATTAATTTATTTATTAATTTATTTATTAATTTATTTATTAATTTATTTATTAATTAATAATTTATTGATAATTAATAATATTATTGATACTTAATAATATATTGAAAATAAATAATTTATTGATAATTAAAAATGTATTAATAATTAATATCAAAAGGTTAACATATGAGATATTTTAAAATCGCACTTAATTAAATCTGAAATTTTTAATTAATTCTATTAATAATAATTATTATTATTATTTATTTATTTATTAATTAATGATTTAATGAGTATTTCATTGATAACTGATAATTAACTGATGATTTTACAAGTAAAATAATATCATATTACACTTTTCAAATTCGATCAGATTATTTTAATTATTTTTCTTTAACTCGTAATTATTGATATAATATTAATAATATTTTGATAATCATTTAATTAATAATTAACAAGTGAAAAGTTTTTTTAGATAAATATTAATAAAATATTATTAAATAAGATTTTTTTAATTTTGTGTTTTTTCATAGTGATGAAATTAAAAATTAGTAATAAATTTACTATTATAAATTAATAAATTCAATAATTTTCATTAAATAATTTATCTGAGATATTAATTAAATATTAACTAAATGATAGTAATTGATTTTACAGATAAAATACGTCAGTGTTAACAATATTATTATTATTATTATTATTATTATTATTATTATTATTATCAAAATGTTTTTTTTATATTATGAAAACTGAAAATTTTGTAATTTAAAATTTAAAATGAGCACATTTAATGGATTTTTAAAATTTTATTTAAACATTTCGAAATGTATTAGACATGTCTTTGAAAGAGTAGCCAGTTAAAACAAAATAAAGTGATCAGTTTTATTGATTGTTTTCAAAAATGTTAAGTCTAAAATTACCCAATCGATTACAGTTTTAAAAAAGCTTTGAAAAGAAACACTTTACGAAATGACAAAAGACAATTACCTGGCTACTTGATTTGGCGTAGGCCATTATCCCGTTCTCCAATGCGATGTACATCTGAAAATAATTTAACATTATTAACAGAAAAAAGGAAAAAATTCCATTGGAAAATGGTAAATGACAAAGTACAACTGATCTGTGAAACAGAGAAACGTTAAAGATTGGTTCATATTGTTGAAAAAAGCGATATTTGTATGATTTCATCGTATAGTTTGAATAACATCGACGATCAAATGGCCATCTTGATCCGATACACACAATTACTAAAAATACTGAAAAATATTTTACAATGGCACCAACTGTCACTGAAATGGAGTGCTCATGAGTGAGATAAACAATGGACTGGTCAACGGTTTATCATCAATTCAGACGATTTTTTCATAGAACTTTTCATTCATTTAACCTTGTTAAAATCGTCATTCCTATAGTTCTTATCGATTATAATGGAAAATATTGTTACAACTTTCTCTTTCACTTCACAAACAGATGATAGTAAATCTGTCATAAGTAAATAGATGAAAATTTACCTTGCTCCAACCTTTCATTGGCCATTTACGTCTGTGATAAAGAATGCCTTTTACTGGCCCGGGACGAGGTACATCGATTGTATTATCAATAGCGCCTTCAATTATTTCCCATCCAAACGACTTTTGGTGAATTAATTTCGACATGCTCATTTGAGAGTCAAAATGCTTTTTATGCTTTTCTTCGTCTTTATTGTATTTAATATGTTTTTCGTTGGAATTATTAACGTTCATAGTCCACGGACTTTGAATAGAAATGTCTAATTCGTCTTCAGAATCAGAATTCATCTAGAATTGATAAAATCTGTCAACAAATAAACCGTATTGTAATATTTCTGTAACTGATTTGATAAATAGTATTTAAATAATTAAAGTTTTTATACAGATTTAATTGATTTATTAGAACAAAAATAAATGTTTGCTTTATAATCTTTTTTAATGTTATTCAAAACAATTATTAATTAAAATTTCTCAGCTTCTTAATTTGATTAAATTTTTTCAATGTTTAAAAAAATTTGATGATTTATTTTTTTTAATACAAAACTCATTTAGGTTTTTTAAAGATTTTTCTTCATAAGATTTTTTTCAATATTTATTAAAACTATCCGATATTTAATAGGACAATTAAATGGTTTCCATACTCATTTTCTTATTAGACGAAAGTTAACAATAGGTTTAGAAGTTATATATTAACGTATAACGTCGTTATTCTAAGTTTTTGTAATTCCTTTAATTAGTATTATTAGTATTATTCATTCAATCAAATTTCTGAAGTTTCACAATAATATTAAAATTAGGGATTCTGACCTGAAGTGTTATATCAGCTCATTTCGAAATTGTGATCAATTTTCTTTCATGTGTTTCTTAAGTTACATAAAAGAACCGACGAATGTGAATTGTATTACAGTGACAAAGTGTTGACTATAAAGGTCTGATAATTGTATTAATAATAAATAATAAGGCAATATTAACAAAGCAAAAAGATTTATGATAATACATTTGTAATTAATAATATTAATAATAAAAATAACAATTTTCCGAAAATCTTAAAAATTTCTGAAACTAATTATTATTTTTGACATTCCAACAGTAGATACCGACTATATATATTATTTTTAGCCGGCATTAATGCATAGTTGCTATATTTATATCAAATATATATATGTTTTATAAAACAATTTGTTAACTCAGTTGATCGATTAAAAGTTTGTCGTTTTAAAAGAGTAAAAGTTTATTAGTTTAAAAGTTGAAAAGTTTTGGAATCAATATTTGTTAAAAAGTTTAAAAGGTTCAAAGTTTGTAATCAACATTTTTATTGTCACTCAAATTTTAACTAAGAACGTACGCGCACTAAATCCTTCTGAATTTAAATATATTTTATGTTAAGTTCCTAAAAAGTCCAATTTCGATCTTCCTTACCCACTTAAAGTTTAATAATCGATTTCATATCATTTTTATCACCTTTTTAGTGAAACTTAACACTATAAAAGGAAAAGGATTCCTCCATAAATTCGCCCTAAAACTAGCAGACAAGAGAAACTTATTAACAGATAATTTGTGCTTATAGAAGACAGATTTTGTGATTCCAGAAGATATATTTTTTGATTCAAGATATATTTGGTGATTCAAGAAGAATACTATCAGATACTTTGTGATCATTATTCAAAAACTTTAAGTAGATAATTTTTTAATGTATCCGGCGATAGGATTGTGTATAAGTTCCCAACCAGAGGGTTATCTCTGAGCAATTGTAAAGGCTCAGTTGATAGTACGGGAAGCTTAAACGAAGATTACTCGTAAGGTCGTTATGTTTTTTTAATTATCTTATTTTTTTTGGTCAAAGAATATTTAATATTAATTATTATTAGAAATTTGATTATTGATTAACTTTAAGTATTTGTCTTTTTTACTTGAATCTATATTATTAACTTTTGTGTTTGATCGACTACCCAAGACAATTGCAGATATTTAAGATATTATAGTGATCCCCTTCTATAAAGTTTAAAGATTTTTGTGTTATTGTTATCATTGAGATTTTGTGTAAGTTTTGTGATATAAATAAAATTTATTGCTTTACTGATTGTTGTTATTTTGCACCACCTAAGAGTTGGAGTCAGGTTTAAAGTTTGATACACTAAATAGAAAAAAAATTTAAGAAAATAATAATAAGAAAATTCAAACTTTCACAAAAATTTTTAATTTGAATAAAAAAGATAAAAGTTATTCAACTTTTTGTTTTTGTGTGATAATCACACAAAACGAGTTTTTGTCACGACGAGTGTGTCAGGCTGTTGTGAAATATTCAATAAAGATTTACTGTAGTTGATTTGATCCAATTAGAATAAAATAAAGTATTATTGTGGGAATTTTGATTCAATAGAGTTAATTTGTATAGCTGTAATACTGAATGAACCCTACATTACATAATGAGGGATTATTGATTTGCGAGCTAAAGTCACTTTGATAAGGTATAACAGTAACAAAAGTATATTATATTTTTTAAAAATGACAAATACATGGTATAAAATTTTGAGACCTAAGAGATAAAAAGAGGGCAAATAGAAAATTTGAGCGAATCTTTTTAAAAATTCGATTCAGTGGAAAATAAAAGACTGTTTGGAACCGGGGATAAAAATAAAATAGTTAATATTCTTTTGAATATTAACATACGTTACAGAAACAACAATGTCAATGATAGTAATTTTCATATTCGACTCCATAGGCACAAATACAATTATAGATTATTAAATATTATCTATAAAAACGTTTAGCAACTGAATAGTAACAAAATAATTTGCATTCAATCTCACAGATAAAACATATTTTCAAACTATCAATTATTATTAAATCATTTTTACTTTTCAATATATAATATAAATTATAAGGTTATTGTAAGATTTAGGAATTATATACAGATTTGTATAAGTTTATCAAATTATTTTGTTAACACAAGCTAAATTGATACAAATTAGTATTTTTATTTTATATAAGACATTAAGATTAATTTTATTAACAAAAATTTGAAGTTTATCAAAAAATACAATGAATTATTTCTTTTATTTGTATTAAAATTCACTTGATCATCATGAATTAGAGGAAATTTTATTACAATATTAATGTTTCTTATTCAAAATATATTAAGGTTTGTTTTAGTAATTAGCAAATTTATTCAAATAATTATTACATAAAATTTTTAAATTTTGTAACAATTATTGACATTTAGAAACCAATGGCAGGAAGTGCATTGAAAAGATTAATGTCGGAATACAAACGTATATAAGTAATATTTTTGCTATATAATATAAATGATTTTTTAGAATTGACTTTAAATCCTCCGGAAGGAATTGTATCCGGTCCAATAGATGAAGAAAATTTCTTCGAATGGGAGGCTCTAATAGGGTAATGTATTATTATGAAATTAAAAATAAATGTTAAATAATAACAAAAACTATTTAGTGGTCCTGAAGGAACTCCATTTGAAGGTGGTGTATTCACAGCTCGCTTGTCATTTCCAATGGATTATCCATTAAATCCACCAAAAATGAAATTCATCTCTGACATATTTCACCCAAACAGTAATGTCAACGTTTTATTTTATTGAAAAATTAAAAGCATTAATTAATTTGTAATAATTTACTTTAAATAATTAATTGATTTTGAAAATTATCTTCATTGTCGATCGAAGAAAATTTAAAAGAATAATTTCATGCCTGATTTGGTTTCAAGTCCCTTTTTAAATGTGTAAGTATTATAACAATTTGAAATGTTGATTTATTATTTGAATCAGTTTAAATAAAAAAGTTTCATATGGACTTATCACCGAAAATTAAAAGTTAATGATTCTTTAAAATTATTTTATCGATTTCTTTCATCGGTCGATTATTTTAATATCTTTCAAGTTCGTTACAATTTCTATTTAAGAAATTTTATTGATTTTCTCTTAAAAAGATCGTTATATTCAATTGGGAACCGTTTACACCAAAATAAATTGTTGATACAGATTTTTTTCTCCGTTTGACATTAAAATTCCTTGAACCCGTGACAAATGTAGTGATTATTCTTTATTATTGATTGATGCACTACCGCACTTTAAGTTAAATGAAGACTGTTGCTCACGAACAAAAGGGAGTAGAAGGGATTTATCATTGATTTATTCTCGTTATAAACATAACACTGTTTCCAGTTATTGATTATCGATTTTTTAAAATAAAAAACAACGATCCTCTTGTTAAACATTTATGATCGAAAATGCGGTAAATATATATATATTTCAATTCAGTTTATCCCGATGGTCGTGTTTGCATATCGATTTTACATGCTCCGGGTAATGATCCGACGGGATATGAGTCGAGTGCAGAACGGTGGAGTCCGGTGCAAAGTGTGGAGAAAATTCTGTTATCTGTTGTGAGCATGTTAGCCGGTAATGATTGATTTATGATTCTGTTTGCTTCTTAATTATTTTTATTATGGATTATCAATAATATTATAATTGGTATTTATTATTATTAATGATTATTATAACGTGCATAATTATTTATTGATTATTATTATTAATTTGTTAGAGTAATGATCTCTTATTGATTTTGTTTAATCGTTTCACAAATTGATTTTTCTTCTAATTTGCATTTCGCAGAACCCAATGACGAAAGCGCTGCCAATGTTGATGCTGCCATCACTTGGAGAGATGACCGTTGCAAGTTTAACGACCTGGCTGAACGCAGTGTTCGAAAGAGCCTGAATCTTCCAGTTCCGTGAACAAAATCGCGAAGTTTGCCTTGTTAAGGGTCATTTAATTTTTTTGCGTTCTTGTCAGCATTTCACTGTTCAGCGCACGAGCTCGTTTGACAAATCTAAAACAATTACCGTTGAATTTTGGGTTTTAATTTTCTCTTTGCACAATAGTGTTTTCCTTTTTAAATTCTTCTGTCTAACATTGATCAATCAATTATTCTAGAAATCATAATAATTAATCGATTAAAAATAATTATCAGTTACTGGTGTGATATTTTAAATAAAAAAAAATGAATAAAACGACATTTTTCTTATTTCCATTATCATAAATACACCAAGTATTTTTTAAAAAAATTATTTGATTGAAGAATGAAATTGATTATATATTTTGTGAGATTATCGATTAGATTTTGACCTTAATAAACTTTGATGTGTGTAGTTGATCGATTTTTTCAAATATTTTTTTTGATTTGTAAAGGAAGGTTATCGATTTCGTCTAATAAGATTGGAATACTTGTAAGACTAACACGAACTAGAGATGAACGATATTAGATATAATGCTATTAAAACACGTGAAGCATATTAATTGTTCTGAAGGGCGGCTACACGGTTTCAACTCCAAAGCCAGGGAGTTACCTAAGTCACAATATTTAATGATTTCGTCACCGTCTTTCTATTAAATATAATTATGTTTGACTTGATTAAAAAATCTAATCCAAACATGTTATGAACAACATCGCAAATGAAATAAACATTATTGATTGTTTGAAAAAGATGTAATATATCAATGGCACTACCCGAAAAATTGAAATTTTATAAAAGCCAAGTGTGAACTTCGTATAGTATAAAACGTCCGGATAAAGAAAATATATGGTATTCATAGTCTGTCTCATCCCAATTCTACACCAAATGGGTTTTTAAATTTTCTGTGTTTCATAATCAGCATATAACAAAAAAATCATTAAAATAATTTTTGAATCATATTAAATGTGACAATTCTTTGTCATATTTAAATTGTCATGATACGCTTATCCAAAAATAAAGGAAAAGGGATATGATTTTCGCTTTGTTAATTATTCGGAAAATTTTACCAATCCAAAGACCATTTAGATAGTTATGTTTATTGCTACATTCATGTATACGTAAATCCAAAAAAAAGTAAAAACATTAATTAAAATTCTATTTCTTTTAAATAAAATAATAATTATTAATTGTAGTTTAAAAAACTTTATAGTTAAAAATATTAAGGTAATATCTTGTTATTAAAATTTAGAAATTATTTAGGTCTAGTAAAATATTGAAAAAATTCTAATTAGTGTATGGATAACGATTAAAGTTTTCTCTTGTTTTCTTTACATACGTACTTACAAGGTTGTTACGACTATTGGGCTCACCAAGTCACTCTGAGACTAACAAACTAATTATATATTTATTATGTACGCCAATTCTATCTTTAATATATAAATTATTGTTTTTTAATTAGTTAAATTCCTTGGTTTTATGATAACCGAACAAGACCTGGTGACAAAAATACGTGATCTATCGCATAAAGCGAAGCAGAATCGAGTTAGCAAGGGAACACTATGGAAAATATTAAAACAGTTAGTAATTAGAAGAATTTACAACTGTCACTAAGGGCAATTAATCAATTTTTTATCGTTTTCTAATTTTACTATTTTCCATTATCGAAATATGTAAGTTTTAACTCAAACTTTTCACTTCGTTAATATCATGTTCGTTCAATTTAAACTATTAAACAAGTAATTGTCTAGATAACAAAATTCTGGGGAAACATATCGGAATATTGTGTTTCCAAAAGTTTTTAAAAAAATTTATGTTATCACCATTTCAGAACATCACAATACAAGTCAAAAATGAAATAAAAAATTTACGTTATGTTACATTATTATTTACTATGAACACTGTCATAACACTTAGCTCGCAAAGTTTACTGACCCCTTCACTTTTGCCAATACGTGTACGCAAATGAATGAATCAAACAACTACGAACAACACTATTGCTAAAAGAAAAATAACAAAATTTTTCAAATAATCAATAAAATGTCTGCAATCAAATGCTACAATCGTCAAACACACTGAAAATCAAACGTCAAAAATAATATTCAATTAAATTAAAATCAAATAATTAAATACCAATATCAATTAAATGTTAGTAAAGATTAAATATCAATTAATTTAAAAAGAAAAAAACAAAATCACGATACTCTCACCACTTGTAACGATAGGTTCAAAGGGTGGTTTGCTGAGCCCAATCCGGTCCACTCAGAAACTCCCTAACAGCGCAGGAACCGTTGTCAGCTCTTGTCGCAGAGAGAACGTGAAGAATTATTACTAACTGCAAGAAAAATGCGTGGTTTCTGACGCAAATTGTGGTAGTTCTCCGCAATCTTCTGACGCAAATTGTTGTAACTAACGCAAAATTATCTCAGAGATTTTATTGCAATCCACTGCGCATTCCATCTCCTATATACCATCCATATACTATTTTGATAAGACGATCAATCAATCGTAGGCCAGCTTTATCAATGGGGAATGTCAATTCCCATTTAGCTTGTTAATTCTAAACCAGTCCTTCCTTGCGGACTCTGATCTAATCTTGGCAATTTAGGTTCGCCATTGTCAAGATTAGATCGTTTTATGTGTTGGGTTAGCCAAGGACACATCCCTGTAAACCCTTTAAAAAAAATATGTTTGAGACCGGAATAGGGTCTGATTAGTTATCATTATTATAAATTAATTATTAAGACCACAAAAGGGTCAGATTACATTATTATTACTATTATTATTACATTATTTTTATTATTTAAAAAGTACATTAAAACAAAAAGAGACAATTAATTATTATTTTTAAGGGATCTAATCTTGTCAATGGCGAACCTAAATTGCCAAGATTAGATCAGGGTCCACAAGGATGAACCGATTTAGAATTATCGATCTAAAAAGGGAATCGACACTCCCCATTAATCAAACTGATCTACGACTGATTAGTCGTCTGATCAGAATGGTATATAAGGAGTTGAAAACCTCAGTGGATCGCCACAAAATTCTACGAGACGTTGGAAGTTTAACAGTAATCATTCTTTATGTTCTCTCTTCGACAGGAGCTCACGACGGGTCCTGTGCTGTTAGGGAGTTTGGGCGGACCGGATTGGGGTCAGCTAACCAACCTTTGGACCTGTCGTCACAAGTGCTGAGAATATCTTGATTTTTTTCTTTTTAAGTTAACTGATATTTAATCCTTGCTGACATTTAATTGATATTGGTATTTGATTATTTAATTTTAATTTAATTGATTATTATTCT
>JBBMKC010249107.1:0-10432 GCA_037834085.1 Bipalium vagum
TAATAATGATAAATGTAAAAACTCAATAATGGTTTTTTATCAGTGAAGTGTCTTTGCAAATATAAATAAACAGAAATGAAGTTAAGAGCATAATAAAATGCTGGACATGTCACAAGATGGGACACATAAGCCGAGAATGTATTATGAAAAGGAAACCGACTTGCTTAGCTTGTGGAGTATACAGGCACATTGAAGACAATGCCCTTCAGTTAAATGTAATCGTTGCGACTTACATGGGCATTTGGATCTTGTTTGTTATATGAATATTGAAAGAAGACGAGATGACAGGAGGATACCATGCAGGAACAGAAAGAAAAAGGTGCGTAACAACCTGAAGACGACAAAGAACAAAACAGTGGAAGATTCTCGAATGATGATGAAGTTTCAGAGGGCTACAAAATGCACACAAAAGAAAGAGCTCCGACAGATGGGGAGTTAGTCGAAGTTGTCTTCTCGAGAAAAGTAGTGAATCTTCTCTTATTCTGTATTATAATATAAGTATTGTTTTTCCTATGATATGCTACAAAAATCTATAAGAAAAACACAAAAAAAAAGAAGTGAAGGGATGATAAAAATTTTTAAAAATTGAAAATATAAAAACCATGGGTCAGTTGAGCGGAACATTAGAAGGAACGGATTCTGTAAAAATAATGTCAATAGACAAATTTGGAAAAGCAGATATAGTGTACCATAAGATGCAAGGACAACCGAGCATCACTGTGAAAATACAAGGTTTAAAAATGGATTGTCTATTAAACACAGTAGCAAGGATAAATGTAATAAGTGCAGAACAATTTCAGAGATTTCGAAGTGTGAACGTGATGAAAGTGAGGAAAAATTTAGATGCGAAAATGACAGCAAGATGGAATTGCTAGGAATAGCTGAACCAGAAGTAAGCATCGGTGATAAAATTAAAAATATTACTATATTTCTGCCACAGTCTTTTAAACCCTTTATACTCAAATATTTTCCACAATATGCGTGTATCTCTTTTTTGAGCAACAAATTTTAAGATCAAATTGCTTTGGAATATCATGACGACAGTATTATTGTACTGGGCGGCAACGGCTGAAAGTACTATGTACTTACTAAAATGACAAGAACGGATATTGCGACACAAGGAAGACTACTTGCAATTTATTACTTCTGCAATCACTTCAATGACTATTTATATAGAAATTTATTTATACTCTTAGAACAGATCACAAAGAAGAATTACAGTGCAGTTCTAGACATTGATAAACCACTTGAGTACTTTAGATATAAATTTTAAATACTGAAAAGGATCAGAACGTTCTAATGCTGACATGTTGTCGAGAAGATCTTGTGCAGTGCCTTATATCACATGCAGATTCTAAATCTGGAGATATGAAGACGAGACTTTTAAATATTCAGAGTGAAGATAGACGAGAACAATGGCAAAGAGCATTATCCATTAAATAAAAGAAAACAATGTCAAGGGTAAAGACAGACTTCATATTGACGGGTAATACGATAATTACGATGAACAATAAAATATGGATACCACACGAGAAGAAACAAGATTTCATTATGCATACCCAGAAGCAGCTATCTCAGGCAAGAACAAAAGTGAAGGAATATATATCGCAAGATTTTTACATGAAAGGATTCAACAGTACGATTGCAGAAAATATATTAAAATGACGAACGTGTTACGAGTCAAGACGGTTACAACAAATATGAAGGAAGAACCAATGAAAATCACATCGATAAAGCCGTTCGAGAAGGTATACATGAATATTTGTTGAGTATTAAGAGAAACTTTACATAAAAAGAAATACATTATGGCAATCATTGATTATTTAGTAAGTACATAGTGCTGTCAGCTGTTGCCAGCCTGTGAGATAATACCGTCGTCATGATATTCTAAAGCAATTTGACCTTAACATTTGTTGCCCTTAAAGAGATACACAGAAAATATTTTGAGTCTCAAGGATTTAAAAGACTGGCAGCGGAAATATGAGCAAACTTGATTTTCTCTAGCCCATATCACCACAATACAAATGGGATCGTTGAACGACAATTCCGAAACATTAGAGAGTATACAAAATGCAACCTTTTAGGATAGAAAGAACACTGATTGGGCTGAAATTTTACCAAAAATTGAATAGTTTAAATGCATCAGTACGGAAAACAATTCGAATGAGTCCAGCAAAGTTAATTTTAGGTCGGAAAATTAGTCGAGAAACATGGTTCAGTGGGAATCAAATAGCTAGAAAAGAAGTCGTTCTGAAAATGCAAAGAGAATCAAAAGAGTTAAGTAGCCAGAAAACCATAAAGGAGTTTACAATCGGAGAAATGGTCATGATTACGAAAGAAAGACGAACCAAAGATTAAGATCGATATGAGGGACGCTACGAAATCAAGAAGAGGATCCTCGACAGATGCTATGAGATGACAGATTCGAAAGGAAAGAAAATAATCATAAACATCGGAAAGATTAGGAAATACTTTAAAAGAGGGAAATGTGAGGATTCAAAATCAACTTAAATTTAAATTATTTTTGATTTTAAAAGTTTTATTATTTAAACTAAATTATTAATATTTATTTATTAGTTTAGTTTAAAAGTTTTGTGATATACAAATATTGATTTTTGAAAATGAATGTTGAGGAGTTTTCCAGCGATATCAATCTAACTAATAAACATAAATATTTTAGTACAAACTTGTGCAATTGTTATATATTGAAAAGGATCTATATTTAAACCTTTGACAACAACTTTGTTTTTGACCATCGGTTGCTTGTGATATTTTTATATTTACGTGTATTGGGATATTTACCTATGTAATTTTGATTTTGTGTAGTATTAAAATAATGAGGAAAATATCCTTTTATGCGTTTAAAACCAAATATATAAGAAAAAGTTTTAAAGGAGATAAAATGAAATTTTATAGAATCAATAAACTTTATATTAAAATATTTTTAACTTTCACAAATTTAATTTTATTTTCGAAATTTATTTTCTTCCTTTTACAAAAAGTAGTATAAAAATCATTTTAAAAATAGTATAAAAAAGTATTACATTTTCACTTATTTTTTTACATTTTTTCTTATTATTTTTTACATAAAAATACATGTAAAAAATATATTATCTTTTTACTTATTTACTTTTATACAACATGTACTACCGTTGACATTTTTTTTGCGAAAAATAAAAAAGCTAAAATGTTAAAAATAGAGACAAACCTCCTGAAAGAAAATCGTCACTCCTCCCATCTGCTACGAACAAAATAAAAAAATATAGGTCTAAAGGTATGATACGTTGTGAAGGTGCCTTAAACTTTTGCACATCACTGTAAGTACTTTGTTAATGTTTAAATTTCAACTATGATGTCACGTTACAAACACAAGGAGGCATAACGAAAATTCAAAGAGAAATTATATACCTTTATTGTGGATTGAGTTTGATCTTTTTCCTATCCTCCATTGGCAGGTATCGACTGCAATGGTGGACAGATATCAATTTACTCTTGATGGTGCACAGAGTGATTTGTCCCGACCTCCAACGTGCATTAAATTTTAAATTTAGTGTCGTCTGGGACTGCAGGATCCGTCACACTGCCATCACCTGGAGACTATATGAATGTGACATTTTTTCATTGTAAATAATTGTCTATACAGCTGTAATTGATACATTTGTATGTGTATTTGATAAATAAACATGTATTTAGTATTTGTTTCACACATTCTAATAAAATTATCCAAATAGAGCTTTCAAAATAAGAAAGAACCCTGAATAGATGTTGCATTCATTTTTTGTGCAAAGTTAGAATAGATTCTTTTTTTTTGAAAGAATATATTTTTTTACTGTTCAAATAATTTAACTTTTGACCCCCTTATAGTGCCTCATCATTTGGCATTCTCTCAACTTTGACCTGATTATCGATATTACTTGGAATAATTTCATTGAAACAGTTTCTTCTTCTTCCAAAAAATCAGCGATAACACCAGATAGCCCCCTTTTCCAACTTCTTATTTCCAAATGTTTTACACTTTCTTCGTATTGAAAGTGTCGATTCCTTTACTTAGTTTTTGTAGGAATTATATTCCATCGTGAAGGGAGGTTTTGACGTATAATTAACTCTGATAAAAATTAATAAAAACGAGTACAAAACGAAATTTTATTAAGCTTAAGACGAAGGATTTTGTACCTGACCTAATATAATAATTTTCTGTAACGTTAATTTGTTCAGGTAAAAAGTGCGAGAAGAAATATCCAAACAAGGGTTCAGTTGTGATTATCGTTTTAATTGCTTCTTCGCATCGATAATAATTACGAAACATCCACCCTGAATCCCTTTTTCTTCATCTTTTATATTATTTTTCTTCTTTTGATATCACAAAATCAATGGTGTAAGGGAAACGTATTTGAGATCTCTTCCTGATATAAAAAACAAAGCAACAGGACTGAAAATCTTCCGGAGGACCGTACGAGGTAATTCAGGCGGTACATGACGGAAGGTTCGAGTAAAGGTTCATTGTAGCGTTATTTGAGAAGAATGTAGATAACATTAAAGGTTTGATACCGCAGACTACGTGGAGAGAGAGAGCACTTTTAAAATTGGTTATTTGTTGTCGTGAAATAAATATTGCGCTCCATTTTGAATTAATCAGGTACAACAGGAGACACCATTTACAGTGAGGCCCCACTGTAAATTGTAGTTGGAAAACCTCAAGAAAAATGTCAATAAAATAATATTGCCATTTAGAAAATGACTTTGCAAAGATCTTCTTTAATTTGAACTAGACCTTTACTTTATACTCTCTAAATAAATGGTCTGACGTCTTCCGTATCATGGTTTATACTTACAACGGCGTTCGTTTAAAAGCACTCTCGATATAAGCATATTTTGCTTATAAACACAAAGTTTATTGAAACGTATGATTTGCCTATTTTGATTTTCCATTCGTTTAATTGTAAATCTTTAAATACACAATTTTAATTTGTCAAATTCTGTATATTTTTTCAACAGTTTATCATTTTTTAGTACAACGGTGAAAAAGATGAGAAAAAATTTTTTGGTTCAACAGAAAATATAAATTTTAGATAAATTAAAAAACGGTACGAAAAGAAAGGATATTGCTAAACAATATAAGTGTGGTGTATGTACATTATCAAGAAGAGCAAAAGGTTCGATCCTTTAGTGTAAGTCACAAAAATAATTTGTCCAGAAAATTAGAAAAGTGAAATATGACGATTTGAATCAAGCAATGTATATTTGGTTTGAGAAAATGCAAAGCTAATGGTTTTTCTGTGAAAATAAATATTGCATTCAATGCTACTTCTGGATGGCTAGACAGATGGAAGAAGAGAGAAAATATTTTTAATCGCCTTCATGGGGGAAAAATTAGTGGATGCATCAGCTGCTGAGTACTTTACATCATCGAAAGCAAAGAAATGTTCAATGCTGACGAAACATCTTTATTTTATAAAAGTTTACCAAATGGAACTCTTACAAATAACGTGAAGAATATTTCTGGGTACCAAGGCCAATAATCGCGGTTAACAATTTCATTAGTCACAAACGTGAATTGGACTGAAAAGTATTCGTTTGTTATCTGTCGTTCTAAGAAGCCTCGTTGTTTTACGAATAAAATAGTTCCCATACCATATTAGTCAAAAACAAAAGTAAGGATGACAAGGATAATGTGATCAGATATACTAAAAGATTGTAATAGAAAAATGAAAAAAGAAAAGTTGTTATGCTAGTTGATAACGCAACATGTCATAAATTTGGTGATGATTACAGAAAACCTAGAAATAATTTTTATTTCAGCTTACACTACATGTCTGGTACAACAATTTGGTGGCGAAATAATAGGAGCATTCAAAGAATCTTACCATCAACAAGAAGTTCGAGATCAAGTAAGTTTAATTGAGATGAAAATTGAACGAGATGAAATTGCAAAAATGACTACAATTTTTGATACATAACCCTGGATCAACATAATATTGAATCTTGATCAACTATCAACTATTTTAAATTGCTTTTGAAAATGTGGCTTTATCGTTCAGATTGATGAACATAACATTATATATGAAAATTAAACGTTAGTGGACATACCTTTGCCAGTCGTGGACTTTGAATCATTTATTCTAATTGACAAGGCCCAACGATGTTATGGAGAATTAGGCCATGAACAAGAGACGAAACAAAAATACGTACAAAAAGGCATTTCTTTCCAGAAATCAACTTAAAAATTTCTTGTTTCAAAATAATATGAATATGGATCCTATTAATCAACTTGAAGATGTTTCTTCATTTAATGTATCAATGTTGAAAACCAGGCAAATGAGAATTGACGACTATTTCAGAATCTACTTATAGGTTGTTTAGCTGTCAAATATATTTTATAAGTTAATTTGCGTTATTGCATTATGTATGAAGTTACGTCACTTTTTATTTTACGTTTAAAAGCAGAAGTCGTAAAGGCACATATTTCACTGACATTGTACGTGCACCTTCAACAGTAACCATTCTAAATCACTACAAGGTCAATACAACGCTGAGATAAATATCAATCTGGCTATAGTCCATCTCAAATATGTTTGATGATGGTAATAATAGATTAATTAAAGCATTAATAAAAACAACAATGGGTCTAACTAAGGTTTGTTTATTGTCAAAGAAGCATGAAGTAATATGTTGAGGAATCCTTCTTCTATCGTCCAGAGACAATGAAAACATTGAGCCAATTTATTTATCAGTATAATGAAATAAGAACTATGATTTTTCATATAATACAAAAATATTATCAGAAGTAAATTATAATTTAAAGAAAGATATTTGCAAACATTTCCAGGGTACAAATACTTCCAAAGTGATTGAGATATGGGAAAAATATTTCAGATTGGAATGACAAGTCAAGGAGATGACCGCCGAGCACGCATTTAACGAGTCTAGATGTAGATCGCCAACGACTCAGATGTGGACCAGTCTGGTTCAAAAAACGGTTTCTATTGGAAAGGCACATTTTGATATCAGTGTTACATTCTTACAGAACGAACAAGTGATTAAATCCCAACTGAGAGGGGTAAAGGTCAGTAGTCAGGTAAAATTTTGAAGTAAATATTCGAATTAGGGACTACAGAAGTTTATTTTTCAGATATACGTGTTAAGCCTCGGCACTGTTTTACTTATATCTGTTCAGTCAAGAAGTGGATAATAAGGCAAGATTTTAATAGGGAGACGTGAGAAGAGATATGGAACTGAAGATAGTTTTATGGAAGGTGATTCTCAGTTTTTTGGAAATTAAATAAGCAATAAACACATTTTCTATTGAGAACAAGGAATATGTCATTTAAAATTTCTCTATTTAAAGGTTCCCTGATATTTAAGGTTGGACATCAATTTGAATAAGACATAACAATGATGCCAAACAAAAACCTCATTACCATTACTACCGTTTTTATATTTATATGTAAACCCTACTCAACAAACAAGCCCTAAATTGATCGGTACATTAATGACTAAATCAATATTATTTGTCTTTTAATACAGAATGGGTAGGATATTCGAGGAAATGTAAATGCACCAGGGAAAACAGAAATATAATAGTAAGTATTAACCTTATTATTGATGGAAATTGTACACAGAAAGGTAAATTACATAAATTGCACACATTTTAACTTGGTTCACCTTTTACTCACAAGGTCAAAATTACCTACATGCACAAACATGGTGATCCTGGTTCATATTTGATATGCTCTGTTTATGGTAGCATTCAAAAAATCCAAAGTTTTACTTACTTTTAATAGACCTCTTTCCCATAAGTGTCCCATACGTTGTAGTTCAATGGTTTTATGTCTGGGAAGTGGGGAGATCAAATATCAATAGTGAAGTGATCATGGAAAATTTTAGCCATGTGTTATCTTATTGGAAAAAAATCAATTCAGAATTTTATAGCTGTTTTCAGAACCTTAATGTTGACCTTAGAATTCATTCTTGTGAGAAGATATGGTGAGTCATCAAATGTCCTTCATTACTAACTACCCTTGAAATCATGAAAGATGTTTGAAATTAAGCATGATTATCAGCCGTTCAAAATGATCTTTAGATAACCACCAATCATTTATTCTGTTAACCTTTTCATTTTGGTCAAAGTTGTTTTCTTCTGAAAAAAAATATCAAATCATGTTTTGCTGGAAGTGTGAGGGGGGTTAGGAAAACTTTTTACATTTTTTCAGAAAAATTGTTCAAGGCGTACGATTTATATTCAATTTTCGTACCTCGGAGTATCTTTGAGCATGAAAGATCTTTTATTTCAAAACATGAATTAAACAGAGAACTTCAATTAGAAACTCTGGGCGACTTAGCTTTGACTTTATCCTTGAGGATAATGTGGTGGTTCTCTCTGAATACAACAATGAAATGAAGGGTGTTTTAGATCTATTCTTTTCTTTCTGTTATATATAGAGCCTACCTCGAGCACGATGAAATTTGGATTGCTGTCAATTCTTTAAATATTTATTATATTCCTCATACAGGGTGATTCTTAAATGACTCACAATGAAAACGTTTAATAATATTCGAAAAAGAAGGGATACTGAAGGTAATGTTTATAAAAACAAACAAGTCAAAGAAGGAATATTGTAAAACTTATAATAAAAGTTCAAAGCACCCTTCATTTTCTGAGATGACGAATTCAAGTGAGTGGACCAAAGAATCACTAGCCAGCTTCTGTGAATGAGCTGGTATTTTTCGTAGCATTATTCTTATAAAATGGCATTCATTACTCTACAAAATGTTGTCCGCCATTTCTCAGTCATCAAGAATCAATTTCTCGAAAGGAGTCGCAAAAGTCCACCGATTGATTTCAGCATTTCAGCAACGCAGATTCGGAAAGAAACAGTCTTAGGTTTTATCGTAGATTGCGATGAACACTGGAATTTTGGATGTTTGTGATATTCGAAGTTGTTCAAGTGTTGCTGCAGCCAAGTTCTGATACACTGCAATTGATCATCTTCCATAGTTGATCGGCTTAATTTACCCATATCATTGACATTCGCCGTTCTTACCAATTTATGAACCAATATTTTTAAGCTCTGAGTTGTTAATGGTTCCTTTAATAGACCATGTTCTTTCTAAAATTTACTCAAAGCTGTTGATGGACTTTATTTTTGAAGTAATTTCTTATGGATTAAGCGCTTTATAAAAACAAATATATAAAAAGGAGCCTGTTTAAATAGTTCAGCTCCTCGTGGTTTGGAAAGCGGATTGTATTTGAGTTGGTAATATTATGTCGTAAAATAAAGTTTGTATGCCGCTCCTTCAATGTCGATGACATGCTTCTCAATCCTATATTTTTGCCAATGAAAAGCTCAGCTGCAAGCTGCACGTCTGCTCACATTTTTAAAACAATTGACATTTATCATCAACTCGTGTTGGTTGATCATATCAATGACATTTAAGCAGGTTAATGGAAATTTAGCCCCCTGTGATTATTGATATAGACAGTTGAATAAGGGATCTCAGATACTCATTCGTCAGACTTGCTTGAAATATATCATTGTGCGGTCTAAGGGTGTTAGGATGTTCTATCATCAATTGACGAACTAAAGAGATATCGTTTTTGAGTAAATTAATATAAGGTCAAGTATTGAATGGTCATGCTATTACAGTGCCTTTTCAAAATACCTCTCAACCACATTTCACAGTCTGATGGCCTCCCATGTTTTCTCTTATATTCATATTTGTTGATCTTCAAAACCTGTCTTCATTCATTAAAGTACAGTAATGATTAAAACAAATTAATGTTCTCTTTAGTGAGACAAAAACATTTGCAATGACTAAAATAAATTATAAATAAATAAATTGAGTATTTAATTTAATAATATTTTCTTCGATATTGATTTTTTCAGATGAAAAAAGTGAGAAAAGAAATATTGTCTTTTGTTTCTTTTTGGAAAATGATATCGAAAGAATATACCCAGCTCTTCTTCTTCTTCTTTAATCATTCATCTTCTCCTTCTCCTTCCCTATCTTCATACTCTGCTTCTTTTTCTTCCTCCTTCCAATGTGATGTGCTATTCTCTCTTTCATTTCCACATCGATTGAAAAAAGGGAAAAATAAGAGTTGTTCAGTTAGATAAAGTCAAATAAGAATAAAAGAATAAGAAGTATTTATTTCCCCTTAACTCCATTAAAATAAATGGTCCCATTGTTCTCTTTGCTCACAGCGTTTCTGTTTTGTGGTAACATGGATGAAAAGTTCACATTAATTAATTAATTATCATTTAATATTAATAATAACAAAAGTATAACAACGATAAGTAATAATTGTTGTGATGATATTCGTATTACTGAGGGTCCCTAACATAAAACCGTTCTCGTTATATAGGGTGTCTCAAAAATCACGCAAGATTTGAATTAAATAAAAAACCTTTTTATTTCTTAAAATTAATTAATT
>JBBMKC010249118.1:0-10431 GCA_037834085.1 Bipalium vagum
ATTTAGAAGGATAAGGATGAATAATAATAATAATAATAATAAGAATAATAATAATAATAATATTAATATTAATAAGAATATTAATAATAATAAAAAATAATAATAAAAAAATAAAAAATAAAAATAATAATAATAAAAGTTTTAATTAAAAGATGCACTTTTAGAGAAAACTTGCTGGTCATGTGTTATAATATTATCTCGTCACCGAGATAATGATAAAAATAAAGTAATAAATTAAAAATAATAAAAAAAATTATGTCCACGCCTGCATAAAGATTTATTATAAGATTATTATTATTATAAAGGCAATTTTATCTCTCCATCGAGATAAATTCTGAATTAATTGGCTATTAGGGTAAATAGCCATTCAAACGTAAAAATTGGCGTCGTAGACCAATTTTATTTTTTTAGAGTAAAAATTTATTTTATGTTCAACATGCAACAGGATTTTACAAAGGGGCTGATCGAGCTTGGGAATTCTTAGGGGACCGAACAGGACCTACAAGAAAACCAGGGGATCCATTGCTTCTCCGAGTGAAAGAATTTTTTATTGTTTTTATTTCCTTTTTTGTTTTGCTTGTTTTAATTGACATTTATTAATATTTTATTCATTTAGTTGATATTTTTTGGACGATTTTAACATTTAATCTAAATAACGTTCTATTTGATTCTTTAGTGTTTTAGTGGGATTATTAACATTATTTTATTCCATTGATATTCAGACATTTGATACAGTTAATAGATTCTTTACTAATTTTTACTAATTTATTGTGATCTTCTGTGATTGGTTTTATTTTAATTTTGTTATAAGTGTAATAAAGTTTTATTGTGGTTGTTTTTATTCACTTTGGGGTGCGAACCGAGATAAGGTTTTCTGTGATTGTTTTGATTCAATTGAGTATGGTTTTTGTAAAACGAACACGATATTAACAAAGTGAGGAATCAGAAGTCTGAGCTAAAAGTTATATATTTCATTGAAGAAAACAGTAACAAAGACTCTGTCTCTGTTTTTTTTGATTTCGGCTCGTTTTCGAGGTTATATTTCGAAGACTGTTGACTTGTCCCATCATTTCTCACTCAATTCTCTTGCTAGTTATGACGAGTCTTATGAAGGTTTGGTCAATTGAGACTTGAAAAATTATGCCTTCATGTCCCATTGTATAGATGAAAATAAAATTTTTAGTGTTAGGTTGCATTACTTTTGGAGTTACGGATTTTATTTTTAAAAAATTCTTCGTCTTTGTATTTGTAAAATATTTTCTTTGAAAACTTAATTTCTTTTAAAGGTATAATTTTCTGTATCATATATATTAAAATAAGATTATTAATGGATAATAGATATTAAATCTTTATTATTTTTATTTTAATTTACATGATTGAATTTTAAAAAATATTTTATTATATTTTTATAATTAAATTAAAACTTATTTTATAAAGTTAAAAGATTTATTAAGAAATTAACAAGCTAATTAAAAATTGTAAATTAACTATTTTATACTTATATCTAAGATTTATTTTTAGTTTTGTAAGTAGTAAAACAACACAACAAAATTTTTCAGTGGAATAGGTTGAAGAAGAATGATGATACCTCTTTATATACTACTAATGTATTGACAAACATTTTGAGCATAAAATTAGTTGAATCATTATACTTTTAAATTTCAATTTAAAAATTTTATTTAAATATATAACTATTTTAAAAATATCTTTTAAACAAGTTTCCTGAAAACTAATGTCTTGATAAATGTTTTATTAAATATTTTACTTTACTAAGAATGTAATTAAAAGATATAAAATTGAAAATATACGTAATATTTTATTTTCAAATGATTACTTTATAGGCCAGAACCAAACTTATTTTAATATATTAATTTTACTTAATAGGTACAAATCATTTCTTTTATATCCGTACATTTTTAAACTCTTATTCTTTTATTATCATAATTAAAAATTTTAAAGTAAAAAATAAATATCTGAAAATGATTTCTTTTGTGACAAATATTTATCAATCGTTTTAATGAATCACAAATTAAATGGTATGTGCATTTTATTTAATTTAGTTTATTTAATTTTTCATTTTCGATGAGTTGATAATAATTTAGAAAGAAATAATTTCCATTAATATTGGTCAATCTGGAGTTCAGTTATCAAACGCAGCATGGGAATTGTTTTGCATAGAACATGGTATTAGAGCAGATGGAACAATGAATAATCTAATTGATGATAATGAAGATACAGGATATGAAACATTGTTTCAACGAACTGAACACAATTTTATTCCCAGAATTGTTTCTGTGGACTTTGAGCCAACAGTCATTGGTGAGCGATGCATATCTTATTCATTTTAAATAATTTAATAAAATATTAAGATGAAGTACGGGTTGGAGCATATAGGAAATTATTTAATCCATCTCAGTTGATCTCAGGATTTGAAGATTGTGCCAATAATTTTGCACGGGGATATTTTACAATAGGAAAGCTGTTTTTGAAACCAGTAATGAAGCAGATTGCCAAACAAGTTGAGTATTGCAATGGATTGCAGGGGTTTTGTTTTCTCAACAGTTTTGATGGCGGTACCGGTTCCGGATTTACATCGGCCATTGAAGAAGAACTGTCCATAGAATACGGAAAACGATCGAAAATACAGCTTGGTATTTATCCCAGTAGGCGAATGGCCACGAGTACCGTATATCCGTACAATGCAATTTTTCACAGTCATTCAACCATGGTCAATACTAACTTGAACACTTTGATGGACAATGAAGCGATTTACGATATTTGTACTAAAAAATTATTTGTAGAAAGACCGACATATAGCAATATTAATAGAATTATTGTGCAGTTTTTGAGTAGTTTGACAATTTCTTTAAGATCACGCAATCTTATCAATAGTGACTTGGATCAGCTCTGTACGAATTTAGTTCCGTACCCGCGAATCCATTTCCCGCTATCTCACTTGTCACCGCTGTTGAGTACAACCAAGTCTGACAAGGAAACATTAGAAATTACCGAAATGACAAAAGACGTATTTGATGCCGAAAACCAATTGGTGCAATGCAATACAGCCAATGGGTTTTTTATGGCGTGCATGTTACAATTTCGGGGAAACATACACCCGAACCACGTGAATAAGGCCATTTGTGAAATAAAAAAACGCAATGATATCAATTTTGTCGACTGGTGTCCAACAGGGTTCAAGATCGGAATCAGTAGCGTGCCATCGATGAGTCCTCCTGGTAGCGCATTAGCTCAGATGAAAAGAACGGTCGCCATGCTTTCAAATTCATCGGCCATCGTTGAAACTTGGTCAAACTTACTGAAGAAATTCGATTTACTGTTTGCTCGGCGTTCCTTCATTCACTGGTTCGTTGGTGAAGGACTGGAAGAGGTGGAAATCACCGAAGCCTATCAGGACATCAAGAGTTTGGAGAACGACTATTTGGAAATTACCTCATCGACACAGGATAGAGGCTACACCAGGACTCGGCAGAGTATTTCAGAAGTGTCAGCCAGTAATTCTCGGCCAGTGAAAAGTCCAAGAAGTAAAGTTCAGAAACAATCTGGAACCGTGTCTCCAAACACAATGGAATCACCTCAGAAAAAAGTTAAAATAAGAAATAAATAAATCGATGAATATTTGTAAGTAATTACAGCTGCTTAGCTTTATTAAGTGAAAGTTTGAAAAAGAAATTAGTATTTTTTGAAATAATCAATAATTATACCAATCATTATCTGATTGAAGTAGAAAACTGAAGTGAAATGGATTTGTATCCATGTTATATTTTGATGAATTTCAAACAAATAAAGTTCTCAATCTTTATTCCTTTAACATAGTTCATTATTTTTATTTTTTGGATTAAAGAATTTT
This sequence comes from Bipalium vagum, assembly GCA_037834085.1. Lineage (NCBI taxonomy): Eukaryota > Metazoa > Platyhelminthes > Tricladida > Geoplanidae > Bipalium > Bipalium vagum. The sequence goes on from JBBMKC010249118.1 coordinate 3,869, forward strand.
TTTTTAATTTAAAGCACATTTATTCAATAAATGGATTGAGAATTAATTAAAACAAAATTGACATTGAAAGACTTATAATATTAATATTTTTATGTACTATAATATTTAATTTATTTTAATTTGATCAATTGAAGTTTAATCAGATTTTACCATCACTTTTATCTCTAAATCTTTTCATAATAAAAATTATTTCATAGTTTTAAAGATGCTATTAAAATGAAATCGATTAAAACAAGTTTTATAAAACTGGAAAAGGAAATATATGAATTGGACAATTAACCTGGTGTTAAGTTATGATGAAGTTTTGATCTTCTAAATTTTTGTTTGTTTAATATTTAGGTCTAATTCAAAAATCAGCATTTAATTAAATTAGGAGAAATTTCTAAACTACCACTGAAGTTATAAAAACTTCAGACTGAGTTTCCCTAAAAATATTCTTATCATCTTTCTTGTATTTGCACAAATAATGAATAAATCTAACTATTAATGAAAAATATTAACATTTATCTACGAACATAAAAGAAAAGAAAAAATCATCAAATTTATATTATTTTTATATTTCAATTTATATTCACATTGGGACCTACTACTTTTGATAACATTAAACGAAAGATATAAAAAATTACTATATCTATCAACTTTTATTAATTTTATTATACCAATAAAACAAAAAACATTTTATTTAAAATTTATTACCTTTTCCTAAAGTCATTTTATTAATATGAAAAAAGTATTTTATTTGAAATTATCATCCAGTGTTTTTGGCGTTTCTTTGCGGCCCATATTTCCCTAATGACTTATTCTTATAATATTTTTCGCTAGATGTTGAACACCTCGAAAAAGAGGTTTTAAAGCTTCTTGCATTTCGTAGTATTAAAAATATTATATTATATACCGGTATGTTACACCGTTTTCACCTGTATTTTGACAACGTTAAGGTTATTTTTGAAATTGTAAAAATCTATTTTGACAAAATAGACCTTTACAATGTCAAAATAGAGTTGAAAACGGTCTATTATTATGTATATAGAATTTCCGGTAAATCGCATACCAAAAATAAAAGTTAATATCTCTGATGATTTTAATGCAAATCTAACAAACTTTTTTTAAAAATATAAGTGTAATATTCAACATTTAAATCTCTGATTATAAACCATACATGATGCATAGTGTACAACATTTATATGAGGAAGATATGGACTTGCGTGTGGAAAGGTCTGAAAAGCTGATACCGATTCTTGAAAATCAAACAAACAATGGCAACAGATTTTTGTTTGATGAATCATTTTTTCACATTTTAGGATTTGTGAATAAGCATAATTACCGATGTTGGTCACCAACTATTCCTTTCACAACTGTAGAAGTTGCTCATTTTTCAGCCAAAGTGAACTTATGGTGTACAATGTCTACCACGCAAATCATTGGCTCATACTTTTTTGAAGGTAAAACAATCAACGGGCAAAGTTATCTAAAAATGTTTAGGGATTACTTTTATCCCATCATCCAACGAAGAAGATTTACTAATAAGATAATCTTGCAACAAGATGGAGCTCCGGCACATTTTTGCAAAGATGTTCGCGTATGGTTAAATAAAAATTGAAAGGATGGTGGATTAGCAGAGGTGGTCCAATATCTTGGGAATCACGTTCTTTAGATTTGATTCCACTGGATTTTTTCATATGGAGATACATTAAGACAAACCTTTACAAAATAAAGGTTCATAACATTGTCGATCTGAAAGAACAGGGTTGAGCAAAAAACGAAGTCCATGAAAAAGAAACTCTACAACAGTTTTTGATGGTATTGTAAAAAGACTAAAATTTTGTATTGATGTTAATGGTGAAACTTTAGAGCAGTATAAATAACAACTTTTTGTATGAAATAAAACTTTGGAATGTGATCTTTCTTTTTAAAAATAAGTTTATTTAATTAGGTTAAAAACTAAGATGCATATTACCTTTTCTTTTAGGTATATAATTTACCGGACACCATGTATTTAGATATTTATAGTTATATAAAAAAAAATTAAAATTTAAAAGGAAATAATTTTTTTGGGAAAAAAAGGAATTATTTAATTTAATAGTCAATAATTAAAAATTAAATAATAAAATTATGGTTTCTGGACAAGTTAGAGAACATTTAAAAAATTAAAAAATATCATGAACACTAAAAAATAATCAAAACTTCTTAAATAAAAATATATTAAAATCAAGCGCAAAACTTTAAACTCAACAGATAAAGAATTGAATCTCTTGGATTTGGAAAATGCAAAACTCATTACACTTTTTCTATAGTTAAAGTAAACATGATTTAGAAAAGAGAAATCAGGGGTCAGCAAATATCCAGTATTTGAAGACAAGGGGTTTCTGACTACAAATTACCATCTAATAATAAAACATGTTGTGAAATTAGTAGAAAGCATAGATAATTAGGTAATTAGGTCTTAGCCAAATCAACAATATTTCTAAATTGTTGAGAACAGCTTAATTTTCGAGATAACCCGGTTAAGCCATTTCCATACGTGACTATAATTTGCTAGAATATGGTTTAATTTCAAATTAAGGGTGAATTCCAAGTTTGGGAGCGAACAACTGAATTGGCTAAGAGATGTTGTAAAGAGAGCTTCTGAGTTGGAGAATACTTAGTGAGAGTTTTTTTTTAATTTATCGCAAATTTAGATTTTTGAAATTTATTTTTGATGACAGAATGTTGAATCTTGTTGTTGAGTAAATTTGATGTCAGAATATTTTTTAAGTTAAGTCTATTTGTTTCTGATTGCGTTCGGGTCCCGAGCGAGCTAGGTATAAAACAGGTGACCGCATGGTAAGAGGTAATAGTCGTTCCTCCAATTTGATTGGAGTAAAGAAAACTGCATAGGGCTTCATATTTTCCTAAAAACAATAATTTTTCTAATAGATTTAATTCATCTAAACGGGCCCATATTATTTGTTGTTTATCGTTATATCAGGTGGAAATATATTTTTAAGAACCAAGTCGCTGCAATTGAAATATATCACCCATGTAATATTTAATTTGTTATTTCACATAAACCATAATATCAAATTTTTATTGAAAGTATGTTGCCAAAATAAACCTGAATTAAGTCCAATCGCTTAATCACAATCTTTGGATGTCAGGTCAACACAGGAGGTTTAGTCAGAGTTAAAGGAGTTTCTGGAAATTCGGATTAAATGAAGTTTACCTTATACATCTATGTTTATAGAGCAATTTTGTCTCGGAATAAAAAATGATCTGTTTGTAATAATATATGGATCTTAAGTCTGGATCTGAACTAAATAATCTAAGGAAAAATAAATTATCAAACAAATTATACAAGTTGAACTTGATCAGGTAGAATTTCTATGTATATATAAATAATAATATAAAACTATTTCCAAGATTTTACGTTTCTAATTGTTGGTCCAAGAAATATACGGTTCCCTTTTATTATTAAAAATACTTCAAGAGTATAAACAAAACCAATAACTTTGAATTTTCAATTTTTATAATTTTATTCGTTGATTCAGCTAATAATTAATTAATAATTAAAAATTCCAAAAAAATGGCGACCTTTTCCAAAGGATTCGTCAAAAATAATTATCAGACTTTTTAATGTGGATAATATTTATTTATGAAAATTTTCATTAAATTATATTATAAATAAGCACCAAAATAAAGTATGAAACTTAAATAAAGCTAAAATAAACAATTCATCTATTGAGACCATCTATTGATGTTACCTTTTGGTAATACTTATAACAATGTAATTGAGGAAAACAATTTCCAATTTATGTCATAATTTATAAAATGAAATTGGAAGATAAATAAATAAATAAATAATAAATGTTGTTGATGATGATAAACGAAAATTTTACTGAAATCCAGTCATCTTGAAAAATTTATTAAAACAGAAATATCAATTTTTTCTTGTTTTCTGTTCGATTTGATCGAATTTTTCTTGATCTTTCTGTAGATGTTCCACGTCCAAAAGCTGACAGATGGACTGAATCCTGATGCATGAAATGCACGGCGAGAATTTTCTGCCCTCATAGACCAGATGTCGGTGAACCCAGTGTAAGAGCACATTGGATTGTGCAGAATCGCCTTTACAGTGTGCTGAATTTTGCCCCGGAATATGTTGCTGGTTCACCTTTGCGGGATTTCGAAATTTCAATGTGTGATAAAAAATTATTAAACAATTCTCTTGTACAAACATGGACAAACATTTAATTTCATGTAAACACGATTGATTTTCGTTAGCACACTTAGCCAAACACTCCTATAAAACCCGATGGAAATCTCGAAAGATTCATTTTCGGTGTTAGTTCTTCAAATTGAATTCAAGTACGTTATGAAGGATGAATTGAGATTATTTTCCATTTAAAAAAATGATTTGTTTTCTCCTTTCAGTTTGAGCCTTTTTATTTTGTCTATTTCGAGCTATTTACAAGACTAAACAATGGACCCGAGCGATCCCGATTTCATTTATCTGGGTGTTAACCGAAAAGAGTTGATAAAAAAATTCGGAGACAGTTTTGACAGTAAAAAGAACTGCTGGATTCCAGATGAAAAGGAAGGTTTTGTTGCAGCAATTATCGAAGATGGCAGCGGAGATGTTTTAACGGTGAAAACTGTTGACAAGTGCGAGGTGAGTTTTCCGTAACAGAAAACACGTTTCGACATCAATGACATTGATATTTCCAGACGAAGACTGTGAAAAAAGATCTGATCCAACAAATGAATCCGCCAAAGTTCATGATGATCGAAGACATGGCTAATCTGACATTTTTGAATGATGCTAGTGTTTTGGACAATCTTCGACAAAGATATTATAAGAATTTAATCTATGTAAACATTTTAAATTTATTTTATTTATTTTCTATCGAATATCATTTAAGACTTATTCCGGACTTTTTTGCGTGACCATCAATCCGTACAAACGATTTCCGATTTATACTCCACAAGTCATTGGGAAATATAAAGGTAAACGACGGGCTGAGATGCCGCCACACATTTTTGCCGTCTCCGACAATGCCTACACGAACATGTTAGCGGGTAATGGATTCGTAGATTCTTTCGGAGTTTGTTAATAATACTTATCTTATTTAGACCGGGAAAATCAATCTGTCTTGATTACGTAATGATTTTGTTGTTGGAGATCATATGAATTATTAATTATTTATTTATCATAGTGGAGAAAGTGGTGCCGGTAAAACGGAAAATACGAAAAAAGTCATTGCATATTTCGCTAACGTTGCTGCTGCTACCAAGAAAGAAGATGAAGAAGGATCAGGTGGAAAGAAAAAGGTAACAATATCATATTTAATTTAATGTTAAGATTATAAATAATAATAAGCATATCATATTTTTTCTTAATTTTAATTATTTATTTATTTCAGCAATTGATTTTTATGTTAACTATAAAATATAATATTTTATAATATTTGTAAGTAGAGAACTTGTGCAATAAAAAAATTGATTTTTTTAATAAAATTATTAAATTTACTAATTTATTATTATTAATTTATTTTTATATTTTATTATTATTTCCATTTCTTCTAATAATATATTTGCAATTTAAAATTTAATAGAACTTTAAAATAATTTTTTTAATTCAGGGAACGTTAGAAGATCAAATTGTGCAAGCAAATCCTGTTTTAGAAGCGTACGGAAATGCTAAAACAGTCAGGAATAACAACTCTTCCCGATTTGTAAGTGATTTTTGCTTTATCGACCGAGGAAATTTTAGAGTTCATGTGTGCAAATAAAATTTTTAACAAAAATATGTTCATTGCCAAATTTGGACATTTATTACCGATCAAGCGATCATAATTCATCGACTTTCCACAGATTTATTTCGTAGGTGGGATTTCTTTAAGTGCATCACGAACACACGCACATACTTAATACACGCCATGCATACGGCTAGGTGATAGTGTGTGTGTAATTCTAAAATTTTAAGGACTGTAAATCATTTGGTGCCAGTTGGGCATTAGTAAAAATGTAGACGTGTTTTAGACATTCTGTGGATGCACTGTTATTTATTTTTGTGATTATCTAATTGATTATCCCTTAACGAATTTTCCAAGATAATTTTTTTTCTATTTGCACATAATTACTAATTTTATTATTTAATTTAATATTTGACCTTAACTTTAAAAAACACTGCCAATGTTTACAAGTAAAATTTTATATTATATTTGGTTCAGAAAAATTTAATTTTGAAAAAAACATTAATAAATTTAAAATATACTTTGGAAAATTACTTTCGAAATTAAAAAGGTATTAAATTGTAATATACACCTCATAAAGTGATATATTGTATCATTGATAATTTTGGTAAAAGTAATAAAATATTAAAAAATATATTTTAAAAATATTAAAAAAATAATAAAAATTAATTTCTTAGGGAAAATTCATTAGAATACATTTCGGAACTAGTGGGAAAATTGCTGGAGCTGATATTGAGTTTTGTAAGTGATTTCATTATTATTATTATTTTTATTATTTTTATTATTTTTATTATTTTTATTATTTTTATTATTTTTATTATTTTTATTATT
>JBBMKC010249128.1:0-10430 GCA_037834085.1 Bipalium vagum
TATTATTATGAGGAGGAGGCTAATCAGACGTGGAGAATTTTTTAATTGTTTATTTTAATTAATTAAATTATTAAATTATTTTTATAATTTAATAAAACATGAATTTCTCAGGTCGGAGAAAATTTTTTTAAACATTATTGGTTTTATTGCTTAATAAAATCTATTCAAAAAATGACTTCTAGTTCTGATTATATACCGATTAATATTAACATGGCAGCAGGAAATTTTACGAAAGCAATCATGGGGTGACTGGAAATAAAAGAATTACTGCGGTTAGCGAAAATATTGATTTGATATGAGAAGGAGACTAAATAAGTGAAGAATGGGAGATGCATCGGTATACTCAAAGAAACCAGGCTAGTGGGAGACATATAATATATCGGAAACTATTATTCCCAAAGGATTGAGACTGATGAAGAAGTGATGCGAACAGAAGCAAGTTTATAGATTTTTAAAGAAATAGTTTGAGATTGAAGATTTTGAACAAGTAAATGTGATTGCAGAAAGTGAAGAGACAGTTATTTCATATGACAGAATGCAAGGATGTCCAAGTGTGAAAGTAAGAGTGTAGGATTTGGATTTGGATAACCTATTGGATACGGGAGCAGGAATTAATGTAATGAGTACGGAGATTGCCCAGAAACTGACAGATGTTACGATTCAACAGTATAGTGAAAAACTGAGATGTGCAAACGACAGTTAATTAGATACAGGAGGGTCAATAAACGTAGAGGACAGCGTTGGTCAAATTAGAAAAAAATTAAAATTCATATTTGTAGAAAGTATCACTCCTAAATTGATAGGTGGAATGGATTTCCTTTAAAAAATCGGACATGTTTTGAAGCAACAATACGAAAGTAAAAAGAACGAGGTGGAAGATTTCTGCAATACACTGTGTAATGTAGAAGGAAGATTTGATAGAGTAATACAGAAAGGAGAACGGTTGAAAAGAGCATTGAAATTATTAAATGTTAATACAGATGGTAAATTACGAAAGATAATTGAGGAAAACGAAGACGCGTTCATGACCGATAAATGGGACATTGGATGTACCCATCTGACAAAACATACGATAAAAACGAAAGTTGAGCCAATTAATTAATTCTGTACTGTTTTAATAGAATGCCACTTAGCATTGCAGAGGTACCAGGAAAGTTTCAAGAAGTAAAGAAAAAAGTCATCGGTAAAATCGAAGGAGCTATGGAATACCTAGATGATATTCTGGTTTTTACGAGCAGTTTGGAAAGACATTACAATGACTTGAACCAAGTTTTAATGAGCATCAAAGAAGCTGATTTATGAATTAATCCCGAGAAATACAAATTATTAAATGAAGAAGTCAAATTCCTCGGCCATATTGTAAAAAAACACGTTGTTCAAACAGATCAATCAAAAATAGATGCTATAGGAACATTTACGCAACCCAAATGAGCAAAAAAACCTGATGAGCTTTTTGGATATCTATAATTTCTATGGACAAAAAAACAAAAACAGTGATTTATTTTAAATCAAGGATATGGTCGTCATTGAATCGAGGAAGTTTTTTTTAATGTTTTTCTATGCTCTTGCTATGAATTTTTTCCAGATATTTTGGGTGTTAATGATCGTCCTAGCCACACATTTTTCCAAAATTGAATTAATTTCTGCTATTTTAAATCATAATATACCGACTGTTTGGTAGTTTGATGGGATCCACGAACCCCGGCTCCGATTATAAATTTTCTGATATCATAGTACTATGTTCTTCCGAATTCGGATTCGGCCTTGTCCAATAAAGTCTACTATTTTTGTCTGTTTTTTTCGTCATTGTCCTTGATAGAGATCTCTGATTCAAATGGATTTTGACGTCTATAAATAGGTATCTTTAAGCCTCTTATTGACTAATTGTATATCAGGAATTAAGTTTTGACCTGAAAAATTCACACATCTTTTCCAAAGTGGACAAAAAATCAAATAAGTTATCGCTTACATCATTGTGCCTTTTTCGTACCACAGGCATTATGTAGATGCAGCTGCATGAGGCGGGTGAGACAGTCTCTTTCCCATAGTAATATCTACAGTTGCCGGCATTTCTCAATTTTTTATTTGTTGGTAAATCATTAGTGTGATACTTCTGAATAAAGTACCATTCATCTGTACTGCACCGGTTTCCGTTTATCAGTCTTTTGTTTAGGCGACCATTTAGGACAATTTTGCCATTATTTCTGCTGCACAAGTTAGCAAAATTCTCAAATATTTTCCCCCGATTTACTCATGTAAGAACGGACATAGCAGGTGAGTTGCGAAATTTTCAAAGATTGTGATTATATTTCTAGCTTTGAAGATTGTAAGGATTGCGTTTTTGTTGTTCAGTTGAAAGCCTGTGTTGATATTGTGGTACTTATCAAAATAATGTATAGCCCTTGCTAATCTTTGACCACCTGGATCTGTGTAGAGTCTCACTGTGTGCTTTGTTTAACCAGTCAATACCCATTTCTATATTTGTCGTGTTTGACTGAAATTTTAAGGAATTCAAGGATAGATTGAGCATTCGCTTATCTGAGGTGTTCAGCATCCGATGAACTTGTATGATTGACAAGATTACATATTCATCGAATGTTGATATACAACCAAGTTCACCACATTCTACTGGACAGTATAAATATCCAATTGGAGAAGACGGTGAGTTTGAAAGTAATTAACTTAGGTGCTTCCTAAGAATGAAATCTAGACCGTATTGTGTAGCCTCACTTTCGGTCGTAGTTTCGGAACCATTAAAATAAAATACCGCTGTTTTATCGTTGCGGGATACGAAGATGAGTTTCGGATGAAGGAAGGTAACAAACTAAGTTTTTTCGTTTCTTAATTAAAAAATAAGCTGAGACTAAAATTAAATTTAATTTATTAATCATAAAATGTTATTAAACAATTAATCATCTAGATATTCCTCATCTTTTTCTAACATTACGGCCTGCCAACTATTTAGAAGTTTATTGATCCCAGTATTAAAGAAAGGTCGATCTTTTGAATGAAAGAAAGTGCCTTATTCTGTATACCTTCAGAACTCTTAAACGTTTTACCCATTGAATGATTCTGTAACACCTGGAACAAATAGAATTCGGATGTGGCGATATCGGGACTATATGATGGATGTTCCATTAGAGTCCAGTTCAATTCCTGAATAACCTTCAATGTCTTCATTGATTCGTGAGGCTTGGTAATATCTTGGTGGAAAATCACTTCTTTTTAGTATATCAAACTGCTCCGGTTTTCCTTCATAATTGTATGGACTCTACTTAGCATGTCACAATAGACATCAGAATTAATGGTTTCCCCGGATTTGAGAAACTTCTGGTAAATGATTCTACCAAAATCATAAGAAAATTTTGTTTCGTGTAAGGTTGCGTTTATCAATTTTTTGCGGAGGCCTCCTTTCAATGACTACGATCTTTGCCTGGTTACGTCATGATAGATCCACTTTTCATCGAAAGTGAATATCCGGTCGAGTAAAGGATCACTTCGGTTTTTTTCGAGAATTCTTGAACAAATTTCAGTGCTATCTAACTTGTTTTCTTAGCTAGTTGGTGGGGAACCAATTTGTCGAGTTTACAAGTGAATCCTAACGCTTTCAGTCAGTTTCTTATGACTTTATCGCTTATATTTAAGTCAGAAGCGATTTGTTTAGCACTAATTGATCTGTTTTGTTGAAGAAGGTCCATAATTTGATAATCCTCCAACTCTTTTGGCCTTCCAGATCTCTCTTTGTCTTCCAATGAAAAATAGCCACTGTTGGAATTTTTAAATCAATTTTGGCCTGTTTGCAGTTGCATTGTTCCTTCACCAAACACCTCGTTAAGTCTTGAGACAGTTTCATTTGTGCTTGTGTTATTTTTCCATTCGTAATGAATAATTGCTCAAATTTGTGATTTGTCCAGTTAACTTTTGGAACACCTATTCCAGAGGATAATGGCTAATAATATTAATTATACAGTATATTTGAAACTCGTGTGTTTAAGCAGCAAACTTAAACAAAGAAAATTTAACTCGGTAGATAAATGAGAATCCCAGGGGCTAACAAATTTAAACAACCGAAAAAACGAAAACACTTAGTTCGCTACCTAATACTTCTGTAACCATTTCAACCATTATTTATATGGGAAAGACATATGTAGATGTAGATATATGTGAGCCTCTAAGAGAAACTACCGGTGAGAAAAAATATCTTTAGTATTATAGATAAATATAGCAAACATATTTCTTTGACCATGAAATATACAAAAGATAATTATGAATTTTGGCATACTGAAGTTCGGAAATACAAAAACAATAAATATAGATTCTGGTAAAGCATTTGACTCTACAGGCTTTTGCAAAGAAAGTTAATGACAATCTCTGTTTTTCGAGTCTATACCGTCACAACACAAATGGCCAAATAGAAAAAAAATTCAGAACCGCGCGCGATTTGTTGAACGCAACTTTAAGCAACAGATGGACAAGCGACTGGGGTGATATTATGTCGGAAGTAGAATTCGCTCTCAATTCTACTCTACAGAAAACAATCTGAATAAGTCCGGTTGAAATGTTGTTTGGTAGAAAGATCTACAGAGATAGTAGAAAGCTGAGAAACAGATTTCGAAAATAAAAGATAATACAAAGAGGACATTTACCGGAGGATAAAAAGTGCTAGTGAAAACAGAAGCTCGAGAAAAAGAAAATGAAAGATATGAAGTACCATATGAGATCGTCCTAAAAGTCCATGACCGAAGATACATGTTACAAAATCCAAACGGAAAAGATTTGAGAGGAATGTAACTAAGATAGTATTAATGAGCAAAGAGATCAATTTATTATTGTTTGTTGGTCTTGAAACAAAATGAGACATTTAAGTAGAGAATGTCCTGACGGAAAATGTTTCAAGTGCAGAAAACCTGTACATATTAGAAGAACATGTACCAATGTTGTCCGTTTATGATGCAAAAAACATGGACATTGTGATATAAGTTGAAAATTAGTTGAGAGATGTAGATCAGTGGTTAGAGTAGTTCATACGCATGTGAAATTCGTTTGAGTACGATTTCTACTCGTAAGGATGCCTTAATTGATAAATGTATGTAGCAAGTTAAATCAATTCTATTGCGAAACTTATCCATCACTTACATTGCATAATCCACAAAAAACTTGAAAAAGCTGTTGCAAATTGTGCACACCGTGGTGTGTTAATTACGAAACTGAAATACAGTCGAATCTTGATCAAGATAAGGATTGCTGTGTGTTTCACAATAGTGGAAAATTCGAAAATGTTTAAAATGCGAAACATATCAATATGACACAGGCCACGACTTTCCGAGAAGATGCCGCATCAATTATGATTATTTTGGGGAACACGTCCTCCGTGTCTCAGAACATGAGACCATTACGGGAACGAAATAATAATAATAAACCAAAAGAGGTGACTTTGATCCGAAAATGGCTTTTCCAAAATTTCTGGGACGATGTTGAAGAGTCTCGCTTCGATCATCGTGCAGTGTCGTCTCTCGTCCATGATAGGCCATGCTGATTACAAAGAGGTCTGGTCAGCAATTTTAGAGTACTGCGACAAGGACGATCATGATAACATTTCATGAGGCTTCTACGGTTGACCAAAAAGTAGTCCAGAGACGAAACTTTTTGCAAAACTAAGTTTTCATTTGTTTATTTTCTTTATTTTAATTGTCTTTTAGTAATATTTTATTCATTCGATTTTGACATTTATTTCATTTGATTCTTTCGTGTGATTATTGAAATTTGATTTAAAAATATTAATAGTATTTTATTAAACTCAGACACTTGATTAATATTTGATTTTTTATTGTCATTTAAAGTTTTATTGTTGTCATTTTGATTCAATCGAGTTTAGATTTGTGTACCGGTGTGAGTAAACCGAACACAGCATTAAAGAAGTGAAGAGTTGGCGAAGTTCGCACTAAAGTTACATATTTCGATTAGGGATAATAGTAACATATTAATAAACTATTTCAAAATGTGGCTGTTTTACTAAGGACACTAAACCATTGGATTATAGCGAAAGGAACACTGAGAATCTGATGTTTAAGATCATATAATGGTATGTATAATAATAATAAATTAATTAACTATCAAATAATATAATAAGAACAACTAATTATAAAATTTCTAAAAAAAATAAATAATAATCATAATCATAATAATAAGTTCAGAATTAATTATTTTAATGAAAAGGTACATATTAACAAAGGGTAAAATATATTAAAATATTAATCACTTTTTGACAAAACTTAATCGATGTCTCACCATGAGAAGGATTTTTTGTGAAAATTTATTATTATCACTAGAGTAAATTTATTATTTGGCTATTGCTTAAGTGTAGACATTCCCCGACAATTGAACTAGTGGTCGTCGACTGGTATAACTAAGATAAATAAAGTATTTAGTTGCCTACAAAAAAATGCAGAACATTTGAAGAATATATTTAATAATTGCGTCGAAATATTGAAATTCAAACAATTGTCTGTTTTTTACATTATGAATTTCAGAAAGCAGAAACATTTTTCAATGGATCTTGTGGAGTTAGGAAACTTATATGTAAACGTAAAGGGCTTAGCGAGCAACCAAGTACCGATATAGAAAATTCGAGCTATACCGAAAATTATGAATTAAAATTAGTCAACAAAACACATGGTATTCATCGAAAAGCTCGTACACCATCAAAATAAGAAGATGATTAGAGGATTTGGTAGGAATAAATTTTGGACTTTTTATTATTTTTCTTTTTTGTGTATGTCATAATTTTGGTACTTATGTACTTTAAGCGCCCCCTTATTGTGTAATTATGTAATGCTAACTTTAAGTTAAGAATTCATATTTTTTGATTAAATTACCTGAAGAAAAATCTAGTGTTTTTCTTAATTATCTTCATGTCACTTGTTTTCGTTGAATGTTTTATTCACATAATTCCCAGAAATTTCAAATTGGAACATCATTAGAATAACAAGATTTTATTTGTAAGTCTTGTCTAATTCGATTTAAAGTTGAAACAGAAGTTCCAATTTTCTTAGCAAATTTGATATTGTGTTAAAGTTGGATTAGAAGATTTGCTTTTGTAAAATCATCTAAAATTTTTAATTTTGAAAATCTCCGAAAAATCTCAACATTAAAATCTTGAACATTTTTATATATTCATTGAGAAAAGACAATTTGAATTTTTAAAAAACAAAAAACAGACGATGATGAGTAGTATAAATATGGGGGACGAGGACAGGGCGCATCTTTTTTGACACAAAAAAACAAACCCTGTAAACCCCTTCTAAAATAAAAAAAAGTAAAAAGAAATAGATAAATAAATAAATAATAAGTAAATAAGTAAAAAAAGTAAAAAATAACTAAATTTGAAAAAAGATAAAAAGTCAAATTTTCTCTTAAAAAATAGAAAACGAAAAAAGATAAAAAGTCAAATTTTCTCTTAAAAAATGGAAAACGAAAATAAAACAAAAGAAGAAAATAATAAAGATTATTATATTTGTTTTTATTGCAAAAAAGACTTTTAAAAAAAAGTAAAAAAAAAATTTTGAATATCTCTTAGAGGGTGAACTCAATAATGAAATAAGAAAATTAACTAATATGATTGAAGATCTTAAGAAGCAAAGTTTTTTAGAATTAAAAGAATTATCTAATGAAAAAGATCATTACAAAAATATTAATGAGAATATGAATGAATAAAATTCAAAAATTAAATAATCAAATTATTCAATTAGAAAAAAATATTAAAGAATTTCATGAAGAAAAATATGAAAATATAAATTCGAATAACAAGAAAATTCAAAATTTGAAATTGAAAATCTTAATAAAGAAATTAAATTCAAAGAGGGTAATTTAGAAAATCTAAAAAATAAAATTCATCTTCAAGAAAATAAAATTGAAGAACTAAATAAAAAAAAAGAAATTAAAATATTAAAAAATTCAAAATTTATTAAATCTTTAGAAACAAAAAAGGAAATAGAAATTATAAATTATAAAAATGCGTTCGAAGATCTTAAAAAAAGTTTTTTTAGAAATTAATGATTTAAAGAAAAAATTGTGGGATAGTGAAAATCTTCTTAAAATAAAAAATAATGGTATTTCATCTAAATATGAGAATACTGTTAACAAATATGAAAAATTAATCAAAGATCTTAAGGAACAAATCGAAAGATTACAAAAAAGAATATTAAATACTCATGGACAAATTGATAGAATAAATCAAACCGAAATGAAAGGAAAAAATGTTTATATTCAAACAAAAATTATTGGAACAATTTATAAAAGTATATAATGAAAATAAAGAAATAGTAAAAGAGAAAAGTAAAAAAATTGAAGGGATGAAAAATAAACTAAAAAAATGTATATCTGAAAGATCGAAAGAAATTAATCTTATTATGAATGGAATTTAAGATATTATGAAATATTGTTTCAATATTATTTTATTAATAATAAACTAATCAGAGATGATTTAGAAATAAGAGGGATAATAAAATATGATAATAAAGAAAAAAATATTTTTTAAACTATGATAAAAATTTTATTGTTTATGTTAAAAATAATTTATATAAAAAAATTCCAAGAAATCAAATAATGGAAAATATATATAATAATTTTAAAATGATTGAAAATTTTAAAAAAAATAGAAAAAAATATTTTTTTATTAAAAAATGGAAGATTTCCTATTAATTGCAAGAGAAACATTTAATATAAGTCCATATAGAAAAATGAGAGAAGATTATTTTTTAACAAAATATATTCTTATTGAAATTCAGGTTCATCATAAATTCATTGCGGAAATTATGACATTAACTGGTATATTTTTTGAAAAAATTGTAAAATATTTTCATTATAAAAAATTATACGATGGAAACTGCGTAGATTTTATTTGCAATAAAAGAAAAGTTGGTTTTGAATTAAAAACTTTATTTAGAAGTAATAATTATGGACCAAAAGAATTTATATTTCAGAAATTAGAAAAATATGCAAGAAGTGAAAAATATAAAGATTATAAAGTTATTTATGCTTGTGTCTTTGATAGTAAACCAAAATTTTTTAAAACAGAGAATAATGTTTATATCATTACTGCTAAATAGTTTTGGAAATTCTTTTTTGGTGAAGATAATGGATTAGAAATAAAAAAACAAGTAGAAAAAGCATTGAGAAAAAAATAAAAGAAATGTTTAATTAAAATAAATAGAAAAATTATTTTAAAAAAAAATTATTTTTATTTTAAAAAAATGGATAGCATGTCCTTCACTTGTTCAATTTGTAATAAAACTTTTAAACTAAAAAAATATTTAACTGCTCATTTAAAAACTAAAAAACATTTAAAAAATGATGAAAAATTAAATAATCCAGAGTAAGTAAACGAAAATTTATTTAATATAAATTCAATTAAAAAAAGAAAACAAATTGCTGAAAATTTAAGTAATGAAAATTTAAATATTATAAAATCAAATAAGGAAAATATTATTGATGAAAAATTTTATATTAACCAAGCTTTTTCAAATGAAACATCGGTAGAATATATTTATTCAAATAAGAAAATAAAAAATATAAATTTTTATTTTTCTGGTTTATATAATAAAATTTTTAATGAATTAAAAAGATTATTTAGAAATAATTCACCTAAAAGATTTAAAATTGAAATTAAACCTGTAATAAGATTTTTTAAACCAATTGAACAAACATATGTTGAATGGTTTTGTACTCAATTAAAACCTTTTTCTATCAATGAATTAAATGATTTTCATTTAAATAAATTTTTTAATATAATAAATGATTTTAATACTTTTATAGAAGAATATGAAGGAAAAGGTTCAGAATTAATATTTTCAAATGCGGTTAAAACTTATATAACTATTTCAGAAATTAAAAATATTTTTTCTGGTAGCTCTTATATTCCTTTAGTATAAACATTATAAATATTCAAAATAAAAATGATAATTATTGTATGTTATATTCTTTATTATGTTTTTTCAAATTAAGAAACGAACCTGATTTTATAAAATCAAAACACAAAGAAAGAGTAACTCATTATCAAAATGAATTGGAAGAATTTATTAATTTTTTTAATTTAGAAGATTAAGAATATCCTATTAAAAAGGAGCATGTAAAAAAATAGAAGCTAGAATTGCTTGTAAATTAAATAAAACAGTTGAAATAAATATTTTTTCTTCACCAATTAAAAAATTAGGTTTATCTTCATGGAAAATTTCAAAAATAAAAAATGCTGAAATAAATATTGATTTATTAAGAGTTGTAGAAAATGAAAATTCTCACATTTGTTTAATAACAAATTTAGAATCCTTAGTTTTAGGAAATACTACTCTTGAAAAAAATCATCATAAATGTTTTCTTTGTAGAAATTGCTTCCAGATTTATTCAACAAAAGAAGCTCTAGAAAATCATAAAAA